>JAGFPH010004251.1:107644-121378 GCA_018207615.1 Philaenus spumarius
GTATTCAGAGATCAATATTTATAAATCAGTATTCAGAGATCAATATTATGAAGTAGTCTACATTCAGAGATCAATATTTAGAAATCATTATTAAAAAAATAATATTTAGAGATCAGTGATACTGATTATGAAATCAGTATTCAGTAATTAGTATTTTAGAGATCAGTATTCAAATATAAGTAGGCTATTTATAGATTGGTATAAACAAATGACATGAAATGATCTATATTTTAAGTCCACACTACGTCTCTCTTATGGGAACTCTATACATAATGGAGGTTCAACAGGGGCTTCGGGGAAACGGTTTCATTTTTCAAATCAACTTTGTCATCCCCTTTTTCATAAAGGATTAGGGATGAAAGTTGAACGAGAAAGCAAAGGGAGATCGATTTACTCCGCTCCACGAAATGCGTTCTCTTTCGATTATACACTCGGTTAAACAATATCGATTTACCTGCTGGCGATGGGTTATCGAAAGCATTCTTTGTGAGTTTTCCCGTTCGATATATTAAAATATTATACAGACTGAACGCAAAAGATGCGCAAACTCAGGTGCGAGAATAATTTTCAGAAGGACATTTACTTTGTGGGCGGTTAGTTAGAATGTGAATTTAATTTACAATAAGCGTCCTGGTCTTGATTTTTGTGTACGTCCGGATGGACCACTGATGAAACAATTTGTTTAGTTATTTATCTTCACATTAAAATTACACGGAAGAGGGACATTCGACAATTAATTAAAAACCAAACTCAGTTCATATATAAGGAGAATCTATAATTTGAGAAACACCTGTAATTTAAAAATACTCTTTCTTAAAACAAAAATAAACGGCACCAGAGACTGGCACATACTTTCTCACTAACATATTCAAATTATCAAACAGATTCACAGTGACTTCATTATTGTAGGAGGGGTAGGAGAGGTCATTTCAAACTAGGAGATTAACTAATAAATATTATTATTATCAGCTAGAGATAAAACTATTCGATCGATTTCGAACAAATTTACACCAAACACGTCAATTAGGCCTGTAAAGATGCACGAAAAAAGGTTTTGAAAAATTTTGAAGCAACCTCCTTTATGACCAAAAAAGCCCAAAAAATCAGTTATCATTATTATTATTATCTAGCTAAACGAGAATTTTTAGAAAGATGCGTTTTTTTTGCATATGGTAGGGTACATTAAGGGTCGGCTCTAGTAAAACAGAAAGTAACCTGCGACTCCAGCGCTTCACCCTATAACGGCGGTAGGTTACGCGGATGCACATCCTAAATCCATTTAAAACCCGCAATTATTCAAATAGCGTTTTTGTAAAAAATACCAAACTCTTTATGACAAAATTCTTCATCGGAATGGTTTGGTAATTTTTCGCTATAATTAATAGTTACAACGTAAAAAATATTTAAAATGACCCTATAGCAGCGGTAGGTTACACGGACATTGCTCAGCCTAAATCCATTTAAAACCCGCAATTGTTCAAATAGCGTTTTAAAAAAAATACCAAACTCTTGGGGACGAAATTCTTCATGGGAATGGCTTGGTAGTTTTTCGCTATAATTAATAGTGACAACATAAAAAAATATTAAAAATCAATGTTTTAAATTGTTAATAAATATTAAACAAAATATTTTTCTTAATTTTTAAAAAGCCATTTGCATGCTTATTGACCATAGCTTTAAAATGACATATTGTTTATAATTTTCCGATCAAAAATAAAGGAAAAATTTGGATTTTAATTTAAAATTGGTCTTATGGAGTGTCAGCCAACATGGCCGACAGCTAGAGCCGACCCTTAAAGGTTACAAATAAGCCAAATTTGATCAAAATCGATACAGCCGTTTTTTATAAAAAAAATGAATTTAAATTTTTTGGGTTTTTTTTGCCAAAATGAGGGTTGTTTTTCAATATTTTTCAAAACCGTTTTTCGTGCATCTATACAGGCCTACTTGACATGATTGGTGCAAATTTGAAATCGATCGAATAGTTTTCGCTCTACCTTTGTATTCGTACAGACATACATGCATACATACAGACATACATACAGACAGACAGACATACATACAGACATACAGACGGACATTTTGTAAAAACCACTTTTTTGGACTCAGTGAGTCCCAAAACGGATATTTCCACAAAATCTCAACATCGATTTTTTTGCGATCACTATATTTTCTCTACGGTATACTATAGTATAGCGAGAAAGTAATACAGAACATAAATCTCACAAATGGCCAAATGTGTTTTAAAGACTAGTATAACAAATTTGGCAAAATTAGAATAGTTATTTGTGTACCTATTGTGCAAAGTTGAGTTTGTCGCTCGAGATAAACATTTGACGCCTGAGGCGTAGCCGTGTTCATTGAGGATGACAAAGTAAACTTTGCACCAGTAATACACACAACGTTTTTCCTACAGCTGCATTTCAAATTTTTGTTTAAAAAGATCTGTTTTACAGAGGTTAGTCCCACAATAATCAACATTTACAGAACATCTTACATCAGCTGTTTACCAAAGATGTATGATGATTTGTCGCTGAACGCATGTAGTTTAGTTTGCGCACTGCTTTAAGTGCGCAAAAACCGTACTTTATTAAGTAGCTGTAGAAAAATTATATTTTAATTCTCGTGACATGCTACACAAAATTACTAAATCATGTAATACTACGACAAGGAGGCTTTAAACAGAGAGTGTGGGTCATTTTGACCAATATCGTATATAGATACTTATAAGAAACTAGAGGGTTCCACTATCTGCTCGCTTCGCTCACCAACAACCACTACGAAGCAAATGCAAAAAGATTATTGTATACTCTGATATTTTAAGGGAAATTCCGATTGATCAGGAAAGAGGCACTTGGATGGAGTGGTGACCTAGGTTATGATGCAGGGCTAGAGGTTTTGCTTGAATGTCAGGATTGTCTATACTAATATTATAAAGAGGTAAAGTTTGTTTGTTTGTTTGTTTATATGTAGGAGGTAATCTCTGGCTCTACTGAACCGATTGAAAAAATAGTTTTACTAATAAAAAGCTACACTATCCCTGAGTAACATAGGCTATAATTAATTTCGGTAAAAACCTTTTTTTATTTCAATATATTTGTAAATTTAGTCGGAAAAAAGAACTTAGGTTAGGTCTAGAATGATAAATTAACACATGTATTTACATTTAATACCATAGCAACCAATTGAATAAAATAACAGAAAACATAGCTGCTTTAATATTTCCATTAACAGCTGATTTCAAAATTTGAAGCAATTATTTTTGGATTTCCACCTTTTAGGTTAGGGTTTTAAAGTGTAAACCTGAGCTTTGCTGGTTCTTTTAACCATTATTAACTGCTGTTATAAAATATAAGAAATAATTTGGTTTGAACATTTAACAATATTTACCATCTTAGTTTTGAGGTTATTATTAATACTACACTTTTATTATAAATAAAACATAACATATGTTTTTAGAAGGTACCATTGGGGGTTGGCGAGCGGAGCACGCAGGGGTCGTCCCTAGTATATAATATAGAGATTACACAAACAAACTTTGAATACATTTTTTAACTATGCACAAAAAATTACTCGATATTCGTAATTACAGGAAACAATGAACGGAGGTTTGAAATGCTATTCTTCCGACAAAAGGCTGTATGATCCAACACTTTACATCAACTTCAAGTAAGTATACAAAGTTTTGCACTTAAGGCTAATGAAGACGGGGACCTACAGTTTTACGTGGAATCCGAACCACAGCCAACGATGTCTGTTAAGAAACCATTTAGAAAATTATTCGGGGTCAATGGGAATTGAACCCGGAACCTTTCCATTGATGGTTGCCATGACGATTGATAAAGCAATGACGCTTTAACAACCACGGCCACCGTGACTTTCGTATAGTATATAGCCTTGTTATTCACAGGAAAGATGAACTATTGCAGTGACGTAAGGTCGGGAGTGGTCAGTGAGCACCGATCTTGGTACCCAGAACACTTTTTGGGTTGTCCTTAAAAATTAGATTTTATATTATAATATATTCTATTTTTAAATAACAAACACATATGATTTTATATTCGATTTTTACTTTCTCTACCCTATAAGTAGTATATGGAGAAAGTATTGCTTTCTTCCAAATTTTCGAATTCGAATTTTCAGTGGAATTATCTGTTTTGGTGCTCCCTGAAACCCCAAAACATTTTTAGTGGAATTATCTGTGTTGGTGCTCCCTGAACCCAAAAATATTTTTAGTGTGATTTTTTGTTTTGGTGCTCCCTGAACCCAAAAATGTGTTTTTTTGGTGATGTCTGTCCGTGTGTCTGTGTGTCTGTTAGGATGTGTACAGAGGTGGAGACCATACCAACGGTCCGATTTTGATGAAATTTGAGTTCCGGAATATCTCCAGGCGTTGTTTTCAAATTTTTGATTTTTAAGAGGTTTTACCCTCCAAAAATGGTAAAAAAACGAGAAAAATGTAAATTTCTCAAAAATGGCTCTAACGATTTTGATAAAATGTGGCTTATTTGTATCCTTTAATGTACCCTACCATATTCGAAAAACCTCATCTATCTAAAAATTCTCGTTTAGGTAATAATAATAACTGAATTTTGGGGGTTTTTGGCCATAAAGGGGGTTGTTTTTCAAAAATTTTTAAAACCTATTTTCGTGCATCTAAACAGGCCTAATTGACACGTTTGGTGCAAATTTGTTCGAAATCGAGCGAATAGTTTAAATAATAATATAATATAGTAATATAATATGGATGTGTGTTACATGCATCTAATATTTTCCATGGTTCCTACTTTTGCAATTCTAAATAACCACCTCCTATGCTACTCTTAAGAAGGTATAAAGTTTCAACTGGGAGAAAGTATGTGGCAGTTATCTGGTAGCGTTTATTTTTGTTATTTTATTTTGAGAATAAAAATGTTATAATATAAATACAGTAAATATAAAATTAAATATAGTTGATTAGTCTACACATTTAAACTTAATTTTGGAAATCCGTCACGGTTCAGCTTTGTGATCGAATTATTTTATTTTGTTTTAACATTTTATTGATTGGATTTGTATACTTTAAGTATACTTACTATTTTGTTTTCGTTTCATATCACCATAATCATATTTGCTATGATTTACACCATTAAATAATTGCTTTAATACTGTGCATCTTTAAAGGGAAAACGTAACGGTTATACAACCGATTATCCGTATGTAACAATTAAATTTCTCAAGAACAGGAAAAGGTATTGTTACGAAATTAAATGAATTGTTAGGTAATATTGTTAGACCAACACAATGTTGTTAAATGTTCAACAATAGTAGAATTGTATTAGCAAGCACAATTAGGTAATATCAAAGTAATATAGAGCAGATAGTTAAGTAATTAGAAATGATGTAAATGGCAGAGTTGCATTTTTAAGTAGACAAATCAAAGTAATACTAGGCGGGGAAAACTTAGTGGAGGCAATCGTTTTTAAATAGGGGGGAAAGATTAGAAAGGGGGTTTTTGGGAAACGTTCTTGGGTGAGAAGAGAAGTATTTTGATAACGGGGGTATCGGGGTGTAGAGAGGCTTTTTCCGTTTAGGTGTGCCTGCATACAGGTGGACGTCAAAGCAAGGGAACTGAGCTGTCCAACTGTCCACCAGGACAGAGTAGAAGTGAGGGGCACAATTTGTTGAAAGTTAGTGGGACAGTTGTTTTATTTAGATTTTGGGTTAGAATCAGTTAATGTAGTTTAATGTATTAGAAGAGTTATACATATATTTAAATAATTCGACCACGCGGCTGAACCGCTGTTGTGAGTTGAGCAAATTTCCAAAATTAAGTTATATGCCTATGTTTTAGGGTTTCAACCAACAATTTGGGAAATAGGTCTATTCACGACGGTGCTGAATTGCTGAAAAATGGTTCGCACGTCATTCCGCATATTGGGAGTATCTTCAACACACAAAACATTGCGTGCTTCGCACGCCAACAGCCGTGTTGTGAGTATCTTCAATACACAATGCATTGCGTGCTTCGCACGCCAATCCGAATGTTGGGTGTATCTTCAATACACAATGCATTGCGCGCTTCTTACGCCAACCCCACGGTAGAATCCACCACATGGTTTTGAACCGGGTACTTCTATGGTATTTTACGTTTTGATCGATTTATTGAGAAAGCATTTTAAAAAGGGGACAACAATAGACTAAAACAACTATGGAAAAACCAAAAGCCGCTGTTCAGATTCCATACATAAAAGGCGTGTCGGAAAAGATCAGACGAATTAATACGAAATTCTTGATTAGGACATTGTTTACAAATTCTAAAACTAATAACAATTGTGTGAGTAAATTGAGACCAAAAAATAATAACGTGGGCAGTAAAGACATTGTTTATAATTTACCTTGCCAGTGTGGCGTGTCGTATGTGGGACAAACATCGCGTCCTTTTAAAAAACGGGTCTCAGAGCATAAGAAATGCATTTCTGCTGGTGATGTTAATCGCTCGAAGAGTGCAGAACATGTAATAGCAAACAACCATGCTATTAGTTGGGACAACGGGTCTATTTAACTTAAAGAAAATAACTGGAGAAAAAGTTTATTTAAAGAAACAGCGGATTATGTCTGTAAGAAAAAACTGTACTTCTCAGCCTAGTTCAACTATTACTGCGGTGTATTTACCCTTAATTCAAAACGAATTAAATAGACTTTTGGACAGGCCTATTAAGGAAATTGATAACGTACTCGCAATGACCATCAATCAAGCCCTCAGTTAACCAGTGTTAGGCGCTCTGAGAGGCTTAGGCATAGGACTTAGTTTGTGTTTATTCACCTGAAGACGCGAAGTGTTTATATTCTTCATGAAACGTTGTGTGTAATTTTAAAATATTGTCCATTGTACTGTGTGTGTGTGTGTGTGTGTATGTGTTGTGCGTGTATTGTGTTGACGTAGAATAAATTCCCAATATTATTTTTAAATTTGGACTACGGCACGTGGACAACGTATATTTTTTTAATCTCAAGGTGGATGAAATCCATTATATATTAAGCAAAAATTTTTAGTAGTATATTTCGTACACACAGGCAGTTGTTCAGCGCCTTCGTGAGTTAACCAATTTCTCAAATAGTTGGTCGAAACCCTAAAACATAAAAACTTGATATTCAGCTGCGTGGTCGAATTATTTTTAGGCTCCTACCACCTTCTGAAGTTAAGCCGGTTACTCATCCTGTATGTATGGATGTCAAGTCGTCCCAGTTGTACATCTGTCATTCACTTCATACGCTAAAGTTGAATTATTACTCAGACATGTTATCTGGATAGTAAACGCATATCAAATTTATGGGCATACAATTTAATATAACTTACTTTGCACAATGTACGGACAGGGTGTGGGTATTGACCTGGAACACGGCTGGCCCTCGGCGTAAACTTTGCTGCCCTCCGTGTCACGTGATTAATCTAACTGTCAGACCTGGGCGAACTTTCCTGTCCGGGCAGGGGGTGTTATTGCGAAAATGTTTCCTAGTCTTTAAAATAAGCAAACAGGTTTTGCAAAACATTAAGCAGTTGGTAAATAATTCAAATGAATTTAATGAGTGTCGCCAACTGACAAAAAGCAATTAAAAATATTAAAATGTTGTTAGGGTTTGAAAAAACCATGGAACAAGGCCTGATTTGAATCCAAGACCTTTACCATTCCGTAGTAACCCACTACCAACTAAGCCAGATATTGGTCGATGCTATCTTACCTGTACGGTTTTACTGCATTTATTGAACCACTTTCAATATAATAGTAAAAATAATAATAAATAACACCACTGTATACTGCAAAAAGAATGAAGATTGTTTTCAATGTCGCATATGTGAGGTATTCAGTCTATTGGTTCAGTAAATGCAGTAAAACAGTCCAAGTGAGATAACATCGATCATTATCTGGAGTGATCAGAATAGCTTAGTTGGTAGAGCGTTACCGCGGAATGGGAAAGGTCCTGGGTTAAAATCCCGGTCTTGGTCCATGTTTTTTCACTTGTAATTTAATTTAAATTAAAAATTAAAGTTAAGAAGGGAAAAATTATACGATTTGTTAAATACTGTTTTGTATTTTTTTTTTTTAATAGGCTTATGATAGTTAATTTTATTTTTTAAGTGAATATTTTCTTATGTCCCAACTAAAACTATAAAACAAATTGTGTATTGTGATATTACATTAATATAGAGGGTTATAGCAATTTTATTGTTAGTCACCATGCCCAATATTCATATATTAATTATTAAATATAAGACTTACCGTCTTTAATATTCAATAAAGCTAGTAACATGTTAATAAAAGAAAAGATAAACTTCGAATCCAACGCTTTATACGGCACTGTATTGACGCAGGTAGATAATCCATAATTCATTCCTGTCGATTAACTCCTGCATACTGTTGTACGCACCGGGGCATGATCGAATATAGTCGACTCATGCGCCAATAGGTTTTTTTTTATAATACGGGCGTGTAAGTGTTTCTTGTTTTTGTATAATTATGTGTACCTATGAGTAATCGTTTGTGTAATATGACGATGGGAAAACTGAAAAGAAACTTGAGAATGACTGAATATCGAAATGGCCGTCGTTCAACGACGAAAAACCTAATATTGAAGACAGTAAGTCTTATGTTTATTAATTAATACATGGTTAGTAAAAAGTCTGGACACCCCCTCTAACTGTTTAGTGAGTTTGCTGGGAAAAACTAAATTCACAAAATGTTTATAAAACATACGAATGTAATTTGTTATGTCGGGGCAACTTTGATCACCTGACCTGTTCGTATGGGTTCATGTCAAAGACAGACCTAACAAAACAAAGCACAGGACATTGATGATCTAAGCAATCGAATTGTACAGGAAACAAAACGAGTTCGTCATGGTACATTGGAGGGAGTAGTTTTACATTTTTATACCACACTGACACATTTTCAAGCCGTCGAGGGGAAGCAATTTGAGCATTTCCTGTGAACTGTTATCCTGGTAAGTTATTACAACAGTGACTGCTTCAAAATTTTAGTAATTGTAGACAAAGGTGTTTATTTAAATGCATTCTAATGTCATTTGATCATTTTCCTTTTGGTTTATTGACCAATATTCGAGTTGAGCGAAAATAGATACCGCTAGTTTGCGTTGTTCGTTTTATTTTATCAATGCCTTTAAAATGAAGGGCCACACGATAGGGTGAGCAGTCCCCAAAATTTCCAATTTTTGGATATGGGGCAAAGTTATCCCATGCATAAGAAAAAGTACAATTGTATGCCCTATAAACAATCTATGAATTTGTTTTTTTCTCTACATATCAGTAAACAGTCGGAGGGCTGTCTCAGGACTTTTAACTAACAATGTTTGAATATCCCACCTTTGATTTATTACCAACTAGGTGCCCCTACATGTTATACTCTCCAACTCCCGTGGCTACTCATGCGGAAGCCAATGCAAACAGAATATTGTATACTCTGATATTTTCACGGAAATGACGGCTAGTGAACACTCTGTTGTTGAATGTATTTACATTCATTTAATAGCAACAACTTAGAAAATGTAGAATTAGTTTATTATTATGCACAACTAACGACATAATAACAAAGTAAACGCAAACACAAACATAATGCTTACTGTATTAAAATTCAAACAGCTGATTTTTACTTTCTCCACCCTATACGTAGTATATGGAGAAAGTATTGTTTTCATAAAAATGTTCGAATTTGAATTTTCAGTTGAATTATCTGTTTTGGTGCTCCCAGAACCAAAAAAAAATTGTTTAGTGCAATATCTGTGTTGGTGCTAACTGAACCCAAAAATATTTTTAGTGGAATTTTTTGTTTTGGTGCTCCCTGAACCCAAAAAAGTGTTTTTAGAGTGGTGTCTGTCTGTCTGTCTGTCAGTCTGTCTGTATGTATACACGACCAGAGAGGACACTATTGGTCCGATTTTCATGAAATTTTTTCATGATTTTCATGAAATTTGGGCTGATTTCTCCAGGCGTTTTTTTCATTTTTTGGAATTTTTAATTTTTAAGGGTAATTTACCCCTAAAAACCCATAAAAAACGACAAAAATGCAAATTTCTCAAAAACGGCTCTAACGATTTTGATCAAATTTTCAGTATTTATAGTGCTTAAGATGCCAAACAAAATGACACCACCCGCTTTTATCAAAACTTTGGCGTTTTATAATTATGGGGAAATGTTTAAAAATAAACAAGTTTGTGTTGTCAATCTAGCATCGCCGCAGCGGCCGCACGGGGTAGCACCACGGTAGCGTGCACGGCCAGTAATTCAAAGGTCGCGCGATCGAATTCCGCCTGGGACAATAATTTTTTTATACGATTGACGTAGGTAGAATATTATGTTTTTGTTTTGTTCTAAAAAGTAGTAAATAAAATGATTAAAAACAATATTATTTTGACTACAGTAAGTTGGGAGAAAGTTTGTGTCAGTTAACTGATACCGTTTATTATTAAGATCTTAACACATTTTTAGGTTTTGAATATACTGAACAAAAGTACTTTTATTAAAAGCATTTACAATATTTACATTTATAGGCAAATTTACAATCAGGTAATTATTCTTCACAAATAACAATTTATTAAAATTAGGTAAAAGCAAACACAAATAAAAAATCAACGATAAATGTTTACTGCTTTATATGTTAAACATATAGTGTTACATATTATATTGTTTGCTTTAGTTGGCAATATCCACATTTTTTTTGAAGTGTTGATAATTTTAAAGATTATTGGCGAAACTAGAACGCATTCCGCAATTATTTGGGTTGGTCGTGTCTATTTCGAACTCTGACTTACATTAGCTAAGTATAGGTCACCTTTTACTCGTCATTTAATTCAAAATATCAGAGTATACAATAATGTGTTTGCATTGGCTTCACCATGATTCACCTCGTCGGTTAGTTAGATGCGTAGCTCCTAGTTATAATATATTGAAGAGTTCTTTAGAATGAAAAGTTTTAAAAGAAAATCAGTGACAGCGTAACATATTAGTCTCTTAGCGTGTGAAAGTGGCTTGACAACTTGACTGAGTGCTTCACGAGGGCGTAACTTTAAACTTCAAACTTTGTTTGAGGGGGGAAAAGATTACAGGAAAAGTAAAGCAGACTTTATTTCTACAGAGAGTTTAGTTTAGATTTCCTGGTTTGATAAACAGTATTACATTGTGCGTGGGAGATGGATTACACAGATAATTCTTCGAGTTAAAGCGGGTACAGGCGTAACTTAATCTGGTGTGCTATTGCGCAAACTCAGAACGTCGTTTTATGCATTATATTCACCCTTAAATTACCTCACACGTATCATGTCACCCTTATCACGATAGGTATCACGTTTTTTATTTTCTGTTCCACAAATATGGACTGACCCGACTTCTTCTGTTTAGTATAGGAAGCCATGTACAATAAAATAAATTTTTTCTAATTACCGCTTTTTACTTATGGGTAGCTAGTGAAGCAAACCTGCTAAATATACATTCATTTTCGATGTCATCATTTCTGTTATTGATAAAAATAATTATATTAACACATAAACGTGTTAGTTAAAACTACTGTCTATGGCGCATATGTTTGTCAGAGAGGGTAAGATGGCGGAAGTAAAGCAAACAGTGTTTGGCTAATATCATAGATCATGAGTAATAAATAGAGCTTGCATACATACGGCAGCAGTGTGGCGAAAATTAGGTTGTCGGGAAAATAGTGCATGATCGCGCCGCGAGGTAGCGCTAGGGAGAAATCATTGGTAACATTGGTGTTTCACATAGCTTCCGTTATTTCCCCAATAAATAACGCCACTATCGTCGAGTTTCCAGTGGCACAAAATATTGCATTGGATCGGAGTTCTATTAGGTTATCCAAATACAATGCTAATATCTAAGTTAAAAAGATATGACTAGTTTGATTGTTTGAAAATGTTACTACAGTAATTACTGAACAAATAACATATTTATAGTATACACTAATACAGTATAAAACAGCGTGTACGTACGGTGAACAGCATGACTTGCTGAAGGTTTAAAATGAGTTACCGTCTCAATGGTCACTATTTCATTTCGCAATACAGCTTTTTGTCTATTCAGCTCTTATCGTGTGCTGGGGTGTTCCAGTTGCCATGAAGTAAAAATATTAAAACTTACACACTGTATAATTTTTAATTTCTGCGGGTAGTAATCCTACTGTCACGTCGATACACTTTGATCAAACGTTCTTTGCACTTGAGGTCAGGGGATAGAGAGGAGGGGACATAGGTACATGTACCCGGAATTTTTAAGTACATATTTTTGTGTTTAATTTTTAAATTCACGAAGTTCCTTAACGCTGGTTTCTGTAGGAGTTAACAAATAGAAAATGAAATGCGTAACGAAAATAGTGTTATTAATAATTGGTTGCTATGGCAATGACACATATAAAATACGAGTAACGAAAAAAGCGTTACCAAATTGGTTGCTTTGACAATGAATGCAAATTCAAGAAACATGTGTTTTGCTTCATCAATTTAAATTAAGAGACGATCGGTTCCGACCGGCGTAGTTCAGATATTATCGTCAAGCGCTGACATTTTAGGTTACGCCTGGAAAGTAATTTTGTCTATTCGTAACCTAAAATTATTGTATGTATATTGCCGTTAAGACAGGTAAAATAAATTAAATATACACACAATAATTTTAGGTTAACCCTAGACGGATGAACCGACATTTTATGTTTATTGAATGTATTTGTAATGAATGGACATTTAACTGTGTTTACCATCTTAGCTTTGATGTTATAATTAATTCTACGCCCTTGTTATAATAACATTAAACGTATGGAAACAGTAAATGTTTGTATAAAAAACAATATAATAATAAAAGGCAATTGAAAGATTAAAATTATGTTTGTATGTTGCCGTTAAGGCTGGTAATAGAATTGAAGAAAAGTCGTGATGCACTTCGTTCCTGACGGGGGTCCCACGATCGCACACATTTACTTTTTTTTTAATTGTTTGAATACGCAAAAAATGTAATTGTGTAAATACTCTTTTTCGAAAATTATATCAACCAAATTTCTGGAGCAATGGTTGTTAAAAAAACCCTTAGTATATTCAAAATACACACAAAATAATTTGGATTATTAACAAAATTACAATCAACATCCCCAAGCGCAAACACTTATTTATGATATTGGATCATTCTTTTTACCTACCTCGCCTGGTAAATATACAAACTCATCGTCCATTGCCCTGTTTTAAAATTATGTTCCTGTTCTTGTTTGAATCTGTCATTCAGGCCTCGTTTAGCACGAGCGGTTACCGGTAGTGGCCGTTCGCTGAATCCTGTTCCAACGGTTGCAGCCGCGGCATTCTAATCGAATGATGGAAGGAGTACAAAAACACCGTGATTCGTAAGTCCAAGCGGCTGGACCTTCGATTTGAGTAACTGCTCTCGCTTCCATAAATAGATTCAATGGACTCAATAGAACTGCGACTGTTGGCCGCTCTTGCATAAACGGGGCCTCATAGATGAGCTGCATAAATTTTTGACGCCAATATGTTTAATTACATAAAATTAGTCTTGCAAATCATTTAGATTAATAGTAGCAATAGTGTTGGTAAACAGTTTTATTGTAATTACTAAATATACCTTTTTTTTAAGACGAAAAGAAATTTTTTTTTCCCAAATTGATTATTTTTAAATAGAATCCTTAACACGAGATTACGAATGTTTGCTTCAACGATCTCGATTCGCGGTTT
>JAGFPH010004252.1:0-11333 GCA_018207615.1 Philaenus spumarius
CTTATTTGTAGCCTTTAATGTGCCCTACCATATACAAAAACCCGCATCTTTCTAAAAATTCTCGTTTAGCTAATAATAATAATAATAACTGATTTTTGGGGGTTTTTGACCATAAAGCGGGTTGTTTAAAAAAAATTCAAAACCTTTTTACGTGCATCTATAAAGACCTAATTGACGTGTTTGGTGCAAATTTGTTCGAAATCAATTGAATAGTTTTCTCTCTAGATAATAATAATAATATTTATTAGTTATAATCTCCAACTTAAATAAAAAAACTCTCCTACCCCACCCTACAAGTCACAGTGAATCTGTTTAGTAATTTAAATGTGTTTGTGAGAAAGTATGTGCCAGTTCCTGGTACCGTTTATTTTAAATCCGTTCATTTGTCCCGTAATTGACATTTTTTAAGTAAAAAGTTTGAACTTTTTCCTAACACAATAAATAATGTACAATTAAAGTGAATCGCAAGCCGGATCCCAATTTAATAAACGGTACCAGGAACTGGCACATACTTTCTCACAAACATATTCAAATTATTAAACAGATTCATTGCGACTTCATAATTGTAGGTGGGGTAGGAGAGGTGATATTAAAGTAGAGACTAACTAAATATTATTGTTATTAGCTAGAGAAAAAACTATTATATCGATTTAGATCAAATTTGCACAAAACACGTCTATTAGGCCTGTATAGATGCACGAAAAAAGGTTTTGAACAATTTTGAAAAAGAACCCCCTTTTTGGCCAAAAATACCCCAAAAATCAGATATTATTATTAGCTAAACAAGAATTTTTTAGAAAGATACGATTTTCTGCATGGTAGGGTACATTAAGGGCTACAATTAAGCCAAATTTTATTAATATCGTTAGAGCCGTTTTTTTATAAAAAAATAATAACTGATTTTTTGGGGTTTTTGGCCAAAAAGGGGGTTGTTTTTCAAAAATTTTCAAAACCGTTTTTCGTGCATCTATACAGGCCTACTTGACATGTCTGGTGCAAATTTGTTTGAAATCGATCGAATAGTTTTCGCTCTAGCTTTGTATACATACAGACATACAGACATAGCCTACAGACATACATACAGACAGACATTTTGTAAAAAACACTTTTTTGGACTCAGGGAGTCCCAAAGTGGATATTTCCACAAAAATCTCAACATTGATTTTTTTGCGATCACTAGGCCTATACTTTCTTTCTGAAAGTAAAACGAATATTCAGGTTTTTTTTTTCAGCACTCAATTACAAAAGATGGATTTATTAAATGGTTTTAAATGAGACAATGTCAAAGCGGTTAGCTGCAAGAAGTTTCACTGTTTAGATCCGGCTGTAGGGTGAAGCGCCGGAGTCGCCAGTTGCTTTTTCTTTTACTGGAGCAGACCGATAAGGGTGTGCAATAACCATTCGAGTTAAAGCATCGATGGTACAGATAGCGTCAATTAGGATGGAGCGCGAAGAGGGGAGTGTGCAAGTCTCCTACGCCGGCTCCCACCACATTTCCCCTCTCGCGGCGGAGTACAGTCAGAGCCGCCTGCCCTATCTAATTCATGTCTGCTATGTAGTCGTGTTGATTGTACATCAACACTTTTTGGTGGTGACTGTACTGAAGACTCACAGACGAGTAGGAGAGGGTAAGACGTTACAGCGCATGCTCAAGTGACGCTTCACGCTGCTTGGTACTATGTGTAAAGCACTCGAGCGTGACTAAAATATCGCTTGTATACACTTTCGTTTTCACTAATGGCGGTCTTATTAGCGAATTTCTATAGGAAAAAGAGCTATTGCAGTGACTCTTATGGAGGTTTTTTTTCAGCACTCAATTACAAAAGTTGGTTTATTAAATGTGTTCTGTACTTATTTTGTATTCCCGCCGCCAGCTAAAGATAGCTCATTATAATTCACCGCTTTGCAACAGCAGTTTTATGCAGGCCTAGTAAAACTACCTTTTTGGCCTTTTGATTGGTCTCTGGCTAAAAAAAGCCAAAGATTTATCGATAGACCACGAGACTGGACAGGCAACTCGCTATTGGAACAGACGCTTCTTTACGAGTTGGTCATACACGCTGTATATACAAATGGACGCGTTGTCCCCGTGGCTGCAGAAATGGCGCATTAAGATAAATGCGGATAAATCTGATTCCATCTGTTTCAGGAAAAGACGTAAAATGAAACGCAGAATCCCTCCCGCAGTGGGGCTTGACGGGGTGGCTTTCCCTTGGAAGCCTTCTGTCAAGTACCTCGGCATAACTTTGTACAGTCGACTCAACTTCAGGCGACACGTACAGAACAAGGTCTCCGAAGGAAAGAAAATTCAGGATTTCCTCTCACCCTTGTTGGCAAGGCGTAGCCCTCTGCCAGTAAAAACTAAATTAACGATTTTTCTGTTAATAGTTCGCTCAGTGCTGATGTACGCGTCTACCGTTTGGTGGGCGCTTGCCAGCAAATCCAGCAGGAAAAAATTGGAGACTCTTCAGACTACTGCTCTTCGCCGACTCACGCATCAGCCATGGTACGTGAGGAACTCTACCATTCTAAGGTCAGCCGGTATCCCTACCTAGAAGTTTTTGCCATAATATGTGCCACTAAACTGTTTCATTATGCACGCAACTCAGACTATCCTCATATAGCCGAGATCTGCGGGAGACTCGACATCCCGGAAGATGGTAAGCCTCGGCCTGCCGCTATTCTAGACGACCCACCATAGATTTATTCTCGCTGCGACTCCATCAAGACTGTCACTAATCTGTTTGCCTTCTTTTCTATTTAAGTGAGTTTCAGATTGCTGCTTGTAGCCATTAGGGAACGGCCCCTAGATGCGGCTGACCCCCCCCCCCCCCAGTGATGCATACGGAGTGTCTCTGTCCGTTATGTACCGTCTGAGTGTTGTAACGTGCATCTCAGAAGAGGTAGGCGGAAACACTCTTGTGCCTGTGTTCGGAGCCAGAGTGACTTCCTTACTTGGGGGGAGGGCGGTGGTTTAGTGGGTATTGCCAGACTTGTCCTGGATTAAGTCCCACAGTATCTTCTTTAACGAGAGGTCTGCATAAATATGCATTAACCGCCTAAAAAAATAAGCTGTGTATACAACGTTCTATGTTCTACGTATCCTTACAACGCCACTACTAAAATAAGAGATTACTACGAGTTATTCTCGGTGATATACGCTCCGATTATTTGGTCGCAAATTGTTTATAATTTTGTCTACTTTATCATTTTAGCTACAAATTCATATTGCCTTTCGCTCATTGTATCGACATGTGTTTACAACGTAACAAACGTCATTTACAAAACCAAAGATATCGCGGTAATAAAATTAACAATTAACAAAACTTGTCGATGTTTTGCATTTACAATCTGTGAACAGTGATATTAATTACTGACAAGTATTGTAACTACTTTTGTGTCAAGTGTCTTCGCCAGGTACCTGTGCACATTTAGTTGTATGAACATAGCATCGCCATTAGCTTACACCGTCCTACAGATGTTCAAGACTTCGCCTCAATGAAGGTATGAACATATAAAGTCACAATTCTACATTAATATAGACAAGAGTATAGTTAATTTTTCTAATTTCAATATGTTAACTTGCGTAAAGCAAGTTGGTCCCTCGAACATTAAAGTCTATTAAATCAAAAGCTTTAATTTCGCAACAAAATGGTTTTAAATGAGGCAATATCAAAGCGATCGGCTGCAAGATATTTCACTGTTAAGTTCCTGCTGTATAGTAGGGTGAAGCGCTGGAGTCTTTTACTGGGGCAGACCCTTGTGCAATACCACTCGAGTAAAAGCATCGAATTCAGTTATCGTAGTCAACCTTGAGAACGTTGATATTACATTGGTAAAGCGTTCGAGCGCGACTATAATATCGCTTGTATAGGCCTACACTTTCGTTTTTACTAATGGCGATCTTATTAGCGAATTTCCATATTAAAAATGAGCTATTGCAGTGACTCTTAATGTGAGACCTAAGGTCGTGAGTGGTAAATTAGCACCGATCATGGTTCCCATAACACGTTTTGGGGTGGCATTAAAACCTGTACATATATATTATGTGTGTAAAAAAGTGTTCGCACTACAACTGCCGCAATTTTACGTCCGATTTGGTCCAAATTTGACAAACAGGTTGGTTCGGACGAGTTCGTTAACAAACAAAAATCAAACTGATACAAATTTTTTTAAATTAAGTAGGACTATGTTTTTGAAATTTGTTGTACTACAATGAATTTTTTGGGAGTTTTATTAAAAAAATTAATAAAGGACATTATTCAGCATATTTTGTTTTTACACTACCTTATAGCCTGTCTGATGTCCCGAAAATCAATCAAATCGTAAAATGCTATAAAAGTACCCCGTTAAAATCAACGTAGACCTACGGCCAGGATGCAAACTCGCAAGATCGAGATGCAAAATCATCAAGAAAGATTTTTTTCTACTAAGGAAACGAAGTAAAGTGTGAGCCGGGGCCGGAGTCTGAGATGCCAACAAATTCTGGTAATATATACAGACAGCTTATCAATTTCCCAAATAGTTGGTTGAAACTCTAAAACATATAAAATTAATTTTCGAAATTCGCTGAACTCACGGCAGCGGTTCAGCTGCGTGGTCGAATAATTTTTAGATTCCGCCATGTGTGTACGACATTTAAATTTGTAGAAAACTCCAATTTATAAGTTAGTAGGTAATAAAATTCACGCCAATGTTTTACTGTTATCAAGTGACTCGACTGAAAATCAGGTTTTTCGTCTTGCTTATAAGCAAATATCTTTAATAAAAATGTAGAGTTTGCAGTTACTGTCTACGAATTATAATTTAGGTATTCATGAACGATTTCCTGCAAATTACAAAAGATTATCTTCAAAATTCGATGCAAGATAAGTTATATTGAAGAGGATTGTAGGCTATAGAATGTTTCGTTCTGGTATTGCAAATCCTTTATAGACCCAAGATGGATAGACTCTACCCATCTTTGACCGTCCAGTCAAGTTGTGTGTGGCGTTTACTCGAGATAATTTTTGGTACAAAAACTTCTGCAGCTAACGTTTTGTTAAAAAATATCAACTTTTGTCTAGCTACAACTAACATCATTGAAATGAAATGAAAATAGTGCTTTTATTTAAACTTACATTTTCATTTAACATTCTCCATCAATGCACTTCTTGCGGTAATGGTATACCGACCTTCATACTTGTTGGCACTAGAATAAAAGATTTAATTCAAATAATTAATAATTCAAAATACTATAATAAAAATACACATTATTCTTAGTAAATTCATAATAATCTTTACTCAAATTGCAATAGTTATAACTATAAATCTGTATATACATATATAAAAGAAGAAGTCCTGACTGACTGATTCATAATCAAAGTACAGTCAAAATTATGAAAGCTAGAGCCTTAAAACTTTCAGGGTACCTTCATACCACTATGCACAAAGAATGGATTTTGAATATTGATTTTAAGGGTTGAAAATGGTCAAAATACGAGTGTTAGGTGTCAGCCCTGTATAACAGATAAAACAGCTGATTTGAATCAAAAGCTTAGCAACACAGAATATCCCTAAATGGTGCAGAATTTGCCCAATATACCTTCCTGAAAGTTTGGAGTTAATAAGTGTAACAGGTTTAAAATTACGAAGGCGTTACGGAACTTTTGTATCACTCTGTATAGCCTATATGCTTAGATTAAATGACAAACACAATTTATATATTGAAAAAATAATTTTGAAGTGACTTGTGGTTAAAATAAGATTCTTATGGCCAGGGAAGGCGGTTGCGCGCTTATTAAACATATGGGTGTTTAATGTTTATGCAATATATTTTATATGGGTAGCTAACCTATTTTAATAATTTTTTAATTTTAAAGGTAGTTATTCCATTTCATTATATCGACTTAAGTAATCGAATTGCACAAAATAATAATACACAAATTTAGTTTTAGAGCTTGCAGGAGGTGAGCGTAATTTATTTTTATTGTATAATTTGTATAATTATAATTGTATAGTTATAAAAAAGCCAAGAATTGAATCTTCATTTCCGTTATTCAAACAGTTCAGAATTTTCCCTCTGAGGCATTTGTATATTTACAAAGTTTTAAGGTTTTTTTCGTGAGAGGCGTTTATAAAAAGATAATATATAGAGAAAATAAGAAAAACCTAAGACACCCGAATAGTTTTGAACAGCCGAGGCCGTACAAGGAGGCATTTAAAAGATCTTTCGCCTACATGGGACAAAAATTTTCGAATAATTTGCCGCCGGATGATAAGACTTAAAGTGATAAAATACATTTATTAAAGCGATTTCAAAATGGATTTTTGCTCAGGAAAATGTTGAAAAACTACTATAGTGAAATCTAAAAAAGCAATAGGCCTATATCAAAATTAAACTTGGGCACAGAATTTCGGAATAATTATGTTTTTCTGTTTCTATTTAAACTAACTTTTAGTATCAAGTAGTTAATTTCTGCTTCTGCCACTGGTTCAACGGTAACCCTAAATCAGGTTTTTCCTAAGGGGTACCTAATTAATTCTGCCAATATAATAGATGATAGTTTGACAAACAATGTTTTTATGTTAAATCCTTTTGTCCTTTTTTCTTTTCTAAAGTTTTTGTTGAAATTTCTGTTCTTGAAGCAGCATATTTGTTTATAGTTATTTATTGATTAAGATGTATGTATGTTTTATCACTTTTTTAAATAGTGTAGTTAGAAGGTAATTTTATGTTTGTATTTTATTTATCAATGACAGATTATGTATTGTTTTTGGGCTTATTTTGTCAAATGTAATCAAAAGCAGATTTAATAAACTTCGTTAAAAAAAATTTATATTGTATTGCGTAATTTATTATTATTGTAGCAATCACATTTTAATATCTTTAACTATAGTGACCATATTCTCTAAACAATCCGGGTGTGCTAATGTATATGAAAATATTGTAATTTTTTTAGAGAAATTCGTTTTTGAGTAGCCTGTATAGAAAAAGGTAGCCTACAAATGATTAGGCCTATTTAGCTCTACAATACAATGAGTTTTAAATATAGAGATTGTTTTTTTTTAATTTTTACTCGTAGAATGAACTCCAAAAGTATCTGAATGTCTTTGTAAATCCTGAATAATAGCCTATAATCAGGGCCGTGCTGGCCCACTCCTTTGCGCCCCTTGCACCCGTCTAAGAAATTAAACATAATAATATGAATTTACGAAAAATACAAATAATTTGAACCACTACAAATTATTCTGTACAAATTATTCTCGCTTTACTAGAACCACTACAACATGGGGTTCAAATTTCCTAGCCAAATATAATAAGAAGTCACCAATCTTCTATATTATATAAAAGCCAAATCCACTGACTCACTGATCACGATTTATCAAAAACTACTGAACGGATTGGAACGAAATTTGGTATGTAGCTTCCTCTAGGACCACAGGTGCTCACTAAGAAAGGTTTTCAAAAAATTAGAAAATTTAGGGGGTTTTGGGGTCAAATTTACCAAATCACGATTTCTCTAAAACTACTGAACGGATTGGAATGAAATTTGGTATGTAGCTTTCTCTAGGACCGTAGGTGCTGTCTAAGAATGTTTTTCAAAAAATTCGAAATCTTAGGGGGGTTTTAGGGGTCAAAGTTACTAAATCACGATTTCTCTAAAACTATTGAACGGATTGGAATGAAATTTGGTATGTAGCTTTCTCTAGGGCCGTAGGTGCTGCCTAAGAATGGGTTTCAAAAAATTCGAAATTTTAGGGGATTTAGGAGGGGGAGGTCAAAGTTACTAAACATCCCCATAAGAAGTACATAGTTAATATATTTATTGATATATGTAGGCCTATATTTTTGTTAATGTACATTTAACTTTGATTTGTCTATCCGTGCAAAGCCGGATCGGGCCAGCTAGTTTAGTATATAATTCTCGCATCCTTTCACAATCGAAATTGCCTCCAAACAAACCTCAGGCATTTATTAGGCCTACTATACGGTTTCATTGAAAACATCCGTCGTTATATTAATGGCATCTTTATATATTATTTCTCAAAGGTGTTTTTTGTCGCTAAGTGTTATCAACAATTAATTCTTCATCAAAATTAATTATTCAAGCATAATTTTAAAGCTAGGCCTATGTTCCCCGCTATTGAAAAAAATAGACAAACAGCTTAAAATTCATGTTTTCATTTCAAAAATTGATTAAAAAAATTTATATTATATTTCATATGGTTCCTACAGAAAGGTGCCATCTATGAACTAAAATGACAGCTGTTACTTAAATGTCTTACATTCTATATGCAAGTGCAAGTGAAGGCCTAATCTATCTCGCAAACCAATCAAATTGAAGCATTATAAATCGTTATAAACTATAGGTAAACGTCAAATTAAACAAATGTAAATAAATAAACGTAATTTACTTAATCAAATCAATGTATAATGTATTAAATCAGGTAAGTAGGCCTACTCGTTACGTGCGAAATATTCGCACGGGTCAACTAGTTCGATGTTAATAACGAATTTCCATAGGAAAGATGAGTTATTGCAGTGACTGTTATGGTGAGACCGGGAGTGGGGGGGGACACCAATCATGGTCGCAGCACCTTTAGGGGTGTCATAAAAAATCATATATATATGTATATTGGGGGGGTTCACATGCACTCTAACGGCCACATTTTTGGCCCGATTTGACCCACATTTTGTACACATATTGGTTTTCGGCCGAGTTTGTTAGCAAATAAACGGTACCAGGAACTGGCACATACTTTCTCACGAACATATTCAAATTATTAAACAGATTCGCAGTGACTTCATTATTGTAGGAGGGGTAGAGAGAGGTGATTTATTAAGGTAGAAGATTAACTAATAAATATTATTATTATTAGCTAGAGATAAAACTATTCGATCGATTTCGAACAAATTTGCACCAAACACGTAAATTAGGGCTGTATAGATGCACGAAAAATTTGAAAAACAACCCCCTTTATGGCCAAAAATCCCCCAAAAATCAGTTATTATTATTATTATTAGTTAAACGAGAATTTTTAGAAAGGGCGGTTTTTTGCATATGGTAGGGTACAAATAAGAGAAATTTTATCAAAATCGTTAGAGCCGTTTTTTTATAAAAAAATAGTAACTGATTTTTTGGGGGGTTTTTTTGCCAAAATGGGGGTTGTTTTTCAAAAATTTTCACAACCGTTTTTCGTGCATCTATACAGGCCTACTTGATATGTCTGGTGCAAATTTGTTTGAACTCGATCGAATAGTTTTCGCTCTAGCTTTGTATACATACAGACAGACATACAGACAGACATTTTGTAAAAACTACTTTTTTGGACTCAGGGGGTCCAAAAACGGTTATTTCCACAAAAATCTCAACATCGATTTTTTTTTTGCGATCACTATACTTTCTCTATAGGATTAGGCCTACTATAGTATAGCGAGAAATTAAAAATCAACAAGCGAAAGCAAGTTTTTTTGAACTGAAGTAACTATTTATTGAGATTTTTCGTACTAGAATGACAATTCTTTCTTTTTGAGGTTAGATTATTCTGCACATTTTGTTTTTTACACGACCAGTCAGTCTAGTACCCCCAAAGTTGATCAAAACGTAAAATACCGTAAAATAACCTTGTTCAAAAATCCACGTGTGTACCGCGAGCGGAAAGAAGCAGCGCATGCGCCGGGGCTGAAGGCTAAGGTGCAAACGAATTTTACTAATATATTTCGTACACGCAGGCAGCTATATTGAGAGCCTTCATTTTCCAAATAGTTGGTCGAAACCCTGAAACATATAAACTTAATTTTGGAAATTCGTTCAACTCACGTCAGAGGTTCAGCTGTGTGATGGAATTATTTACTTTTAATCCTTACTTTTTTTACCCCTTGCGCAAAGGTCTGTAGCTACCAATAGGCTTTAAGCAAAAGAAATTGTAATATTACGTCGATTTATATCAGTTTTGAACTGAACCAATATTGTGTGTGTTAACTATTTGGAAGATTAGTTTCCAAGTCTACGGACCATAAAACGATAATCTATGAAGACATTTTTCGAAAATCGTAGCATGGTAACGACTACAGTAGGTACATTTTTCGGAATCGAAATAGAAACAGGCAAGTGTGTCCTACTTGCTCGAAAAGTAGGACTCTGTCCATCCTTAAGGCAGTGCTTTCAAGCTTTCGATACGAAATAATGTCAACAGTGTTTACAAAAATGTTTTAAAATTTCAATTACAAATGTTAAATAGATGTTTGAAGGGGGGAAAACTAACAAAATTAGTAAAATTTAAATAAATTAAACACCTTATGTTTTAAAACATAAAATATAGGCCTAAATAATAATTAAGTATTTTAAACTTTCTCTTATTCTTGAAAAATTAACACGTTGCACTCTATATGCCTAAAAATGAATGTTTGTTTGTTTGCCCTCCACAGACTTAAAAACCAATTTCACTAAAAATGTCACAGTTTGTCCATACTTATATCAGGGGTGTTAGACATGACAATTACTACAAGGGGTTTAAGGGGTTGCTACCACTATACAATAACTATAAAATGAACTTCCTATAGACAAGCTATAAAGCTAAAATTATCTTATCTTCTAAAGCGAGAGATAATTGTTTGTCTGCTAAATGGATCTGGAATCTCCGTCTAAGGATTTTTCATTTTTTGATTTTATATTAGGCTTTTGGCCACGAGAAATCGATTGGAAATGGTCACCAGTCTGGGAAAATTCGTTTTCTACGTCTTTTTATTAAATTAAAAAGTGAAATTTGTCCATTTTAAACAATACAAAGCACAGCTGATGCAAATGTTTTCAATGCCATTACAATATTCATCTGCTTTCTTTTAAACTGTATATTTTATTAGAGGTAAGCCTAATGTTGTATCTATTTATAGTTACCATGGCAACGAATACATAAAAAACATACCCTTTATTTAGTTGTTTAATGTTATAGGCCTAACCTAAACGATGTTCACGGAAATTTGCAATAATAGTAGTTATTGACGTGAGCGAACTAGGCCCTAGGAATAAATCGATATTGAAATAATACTTTAATTTAGGCCTGAATTATTTCTGAGGCATAGCGTTGAGATTGTGGTTAATCCTTTAACTGTATTTTTATTACAGGTAAGCCTAATGTTGTATATACCCTTTATTTAGTTGTTTAAAGTTATAGGCCTAACCTCAAAACTCAATAATCCAATATTTATTATTGAAGTCATAGCCCTGCTTATAATCGAGCTTTAGCTCGGTCTCCTGGTACTGTAATATTATTCTTAAGTGATATAACAAACCATTTGCAATTTGACTTTATGACAAAGGGATGTTTTGGGATAACTACCCTTAAAATTA
>JAGFPH010004252.1:11343-25803 GCA_018207615.1 Philaenus spumarius
TGACTTTATGACAAAGGGATGTTTTGGGATAACTACCCTTAAAATTAAATAATCAACTCAATACGTAGGCCTTCATAAGTAGGCCTACGTACTTGAGTAACAATATAATATTACAGCTGATTTCAGCCATCAGTAATACTTAAACAAAACCTGGCACAGATTATACTTCGGGGTTATTTTGCAACTTCAATCATTAACATAAGTCTTGTGAAGTAGATTTTTTAAATATGAGTTAAAGAACTAATGCCGGCTACAATAATTTATAAGATTTGTTTTGAGGTTATAAAATGAATATAAATACAACCTTTAATTATTAATATATTCATTTATACGAATTTACAGAAGAGATACCCCTTCATTTAACTTCGGCAACATTCGTACATCTTCGTATAACGTATAAACATAATATTCAATTATTAATTTCTTCATGATAATATTAGTAATTTCTAAATCATTTGATCTATCATTATGAAATAAAAAGCAATTAAAAAATAATATTTGTATCTTCATTTAGGCTACATATATAATAATGTATATAAATACAAAATTTTAACAAATAGGCCTACAGTTGTATAATCGTTATAAATTGTAGGCCTACACATTTACCGAGTTAAAAATCTCCTAGGTAGGCCTAGATAAAGTCTGTTGGTTTTAAATAGTTTTTTTAATGATGTATTTCTGATGTGTATCTAATTAATCTGCCTGTGATTTTTCACTTGACCTTAATAATAATTCGTAGCCTACAGTTCAGGCGCGGATCCAGGGGAGGGGCAAAGGGGGCAATTGCCCCTCCCGAACTCCGAAACAAAAATGTTACGTGTCTTAGGCCTATTACATTCTGATTTATACAGGAAAAACGCGAGATTAACGCTTAGAAAAATCGATCGGGAAAGCAATCGATTTCCTAGTTTGTTTCTTGCTTATTGAAGTTGAATCGGTTGGGTCACCGCAAGATGGGTTCACCGTTCTGACGAAGAATTGCGCACGTCTTGTCTTGCTTCGTTTTCGGCTTAAGTAACTTATAGGCCTATAGTAAAATTTCTAATCTCTGGTTTTCTTAGCTCTTTTGGCCAGTTGTTTACTTCAAAAACAGATCAAGTTTTCTAATTTGTTGGTGTAGGCCTATTTTAGTTGTATTTTTGTTGGATATTTTATTAGGATATAGTTTTGAACTAATATGAAACGAACTTCAAAACTAACATATTTTTATATAAAAAAACAACAAAAAAACAGAAGACATCAATAGGTAAGCTTCCTCTTTATTCTGACACAGTTGTTTACTCCAAATAAAAAATCCTTTTGTTAGTTCAGCATCTTTATGTAATTCTAAATTAGACCTATTAAAAAGTTAATAATGAACAATGAAGGATAGTAAAAAATAATAAAATCACTAAAAATGTAATCTCCGATAGTTCCGCAAGTAATAAATAAAATACTATATTGTAGGCGTGTTTTAATTTGTGAATAAAATTGAAATCCGAAATAGATTTGTTAAATTTCATCGAAGTCAAAAGTATTGTATGGTGAACAAAAATATTGTTCTCACTCACAGTATGGTTAGGCCTATAGGCCTAAGTGATAAGTTACAACGTCACATCATCTATGACTTCTATTTTCTTCTTCTTACTCGTTTCGGAGCTTATGTCCCAAAATCAGAGCGTCACTCATTAGAGGTCGTCACAGAAAGTAATATTTTTTCGTAAAAGGTGTAATATTTTTACATATTTAATACAAGCGAGAGTAAGATTTTAAGCAAACAATCAAAAGTGCGAAGGCCGGTGCCAAACCAAAGTTTTTAGACATCAGTTAATACTAAAAGAAAGAATTTAACAAGTAAAAAATTTATGACAACCAAAATATTTCCATTCAAATTCAACGTTTTGCTTTAATATTTTTTATATTTCGTGGGAACCCCCCCCCCCCCCCCCCCAAACATACCAGTTATTTTGCATACCTGGGAAGTATTGCCCCCTCCCAGATAAGGTGTTGGATCCGCCACTGCTACAGTTAGACCTACTTTTTCTATAGGCTATGCTAAAAAAGAACTCGACTAAATTCACAATTTAGGCTTACACATATTAGTGCCAGGATTGTTTAGATAGTATGACAGCTACAATCAAATAGATTTAAATGGGGTAGCTACCCCGTACAATACAAATACATTGCACTAACTTCCTACAAGCTATAAAGCTAAAATTGTGTAATATTAGTCTTAAATTAAAAATCATGTGCAATCCGATTACTTTTAAGTCAAAGTACAGTAATGAATAAGTAGGCTAGGTACACTTAAAATTAAATAGGCCTAGTAATTAAAATGGAATAGCTAACCATATAAATTAAATTTCGTTAACATCTAATCGTAAAAATCTTATTTTAACTATGACTTAGGCCTACAAGTCACTTCATTTTTTTTAATTAACTTACAAAATTGTGTTCGTTAATTTAATCTTAGTGTAGGCTATATTTGTACAGCCTACTAAAATCAAGCAATAACGAAGGATTACCAGGTCACACTAGTTTCAAATTTATTGTAAACCTAATAAACGCTATAAAAAAAATGTTAATTTAAAAACATAGGCTACAGCTCAAGATTTTCAGTGTTGCTACAATAATCTGTTCAAGGTTTTTTGAAATAAATTATCCTGTTTTGGAGTATAACCCGTATACCAAATTGGAACTCAATATATTACAAACTTCCAGTTTTTTATTTTGTAAAACAAAATAAATGGCGGATGAATTAAAAACGAAGCGTTTTCGTACCTATGTTTATTGGAACTTTTTATCTTATTTTTACCTAAGAAACAGTTCTACAAAACCATGTAACGCCAAGAAAACTGCATTGGAAACAACTGGAGCAATTTATCTCAGAACTTAATCGTTCAAATAAGACTGTAGTTTTTATTAGCGCACGGGACGAAACAAAAAGCCAAAGGAAAAGTTAACCTACAAGATGTTTCGCCCACTTGTTGCTCAAAGCGCCATCATCCGTTCGGACCAATCAAAAGCATTGTTCCATCGATCTGAGCAATAGAGGCGGAGTTTAAACTCTATTGGCCGTCGGCTGCACGCGGTAGAATCCGACACTCTAGGAAAGGCTGTCCGTCTGTTCACCACGACTCGCGAGCGATCATGTCTGTTTTTACGATGGAATGTTTACATTGAGTGCTCAAAGTGATTAGTGCGATGATGAACGGTAAAACCATGCTGCATCATTCCGAACAGCATATCAAGAGGCCGATGAACGCGTTCATGGTCTGGTCGAGAGGGCAACGGCGTAAGATGGCTCAAGAAAACCCCAAGATGCACAACTCGGAAATTTCAAAAAGACTAGGAGCCGAATGGAAATTGTTGTCCGAAATGGAAAAGAGACCGTTCATAGACGAAGCGAAAAGATTGAGGTAAAAGTTTAAACTGGTTCGTATTTATTAAATTATTTCGTATTAAATATTTCGTATTATTATTTCGTATTATTTCGTGTTGTTTGTTTTTTTTACAATTTATCTAAACACGTCTTAAAATATTTTACAAACTTTCTTTGTTAAAAAGGAATTTACGAAACGTTAATATAATTAATAGTAAAACATTGCAATTTTCCGAGAAGAAAACCTTTAGAGGAAAATGTTCTGAACTGTATTTTTCTTTGCTATTTGTAATTTTTGTTGTGAAAAATTAAAGACTTAGTGCGCTTTCGAATAAGAACGCACGAATCATTAGTTTTAAAATCACAAATTTTCCTTCGCAGACGAGTTTGTGCTTTTAAAGAAATAGGGTTTTAAAAGATTAAATAATTTCAACAATATGCAAATATAAAGGGCGTCTCGCTACCACTCTACCATTTTATTCTGCTAAAAAATAAAATATATTGTAGGCCTAAGATGTGTCCTATCTTGCTTGGATTAGAAATTGTCTGTCTGTATGTGTGCTTTTGAAAAACATTATTATCTCATGAACGGTTTAAGGCAAATTCACGAAACTCTGCGTGAATGTTTATCACATTGGTTTACACAAATGTGCAAAATTTAATTTCATCCGTTTCAAGATGGCGGCGGTTCAAACTTTTCAAAGTTGAATATCTTAGAAACTGAAGATTTTACGAAAAATGTCAAGTTACAAAAAATGTACACAATTTAAAGATAAATAACTTTATACCACTATTTATCAAGTAATCAACACTATTTGTGGGTCAATGATAACAGAGAAAATGCAATAATTATGTCTGAAAGTTGATTTCCGTGTTATAGATAAAATTCGTAAGAGGTTTATTGGCCTACTAGTCTAAATACATGGAAGATAATAATTTAAATTTAAAATTAGATACAAATCTATATTTTTTTTATAAATAAGCTAAATAAATAACACTAGAGAAAATAATTATGTCTAACTTTTAAATTTTAACTTTGTTCACTATTTAATAAATGACTTAATTTATATTCATCTAATTTGTTTAAACACTGAAAGAAGTAGTTCATGATCATTATTTTAAATTAAGTGAGGCATAATAAAGCTAGCTTTCTCTTGTTGTAGCTATCTAGAAAAATAAACGGTACCAGGAACTCAAAAACATATTTAAATTATTAAACATATTCACTGTGACTTCATAATTGTAGGTGGGGTAGGAGAGGTGATTTATTAAAGTAGGAGATTAACTAATAAAATTATTATTATTATTATCTAGAGAGAAGCCTATTCGATCGATTTCAAACAAATTTGCACCAAAAATCAGTTATTATTATTATTATTATTAGCTAAACGAGAATTTTTAGTAAGATGCGGTTTTGTGCATATGGTAGGGTACATTAAAAGGGCCAAATTTTTTCAAAATCGGTAGAGCCGTTTTTTTTTTAAAAAAATAATAACTGATTTCTGGGGTTTTTTTTGCCAAAAAGGGGGTTGTTTTTCAAAATATTTCAAAAACGTTTTTCGTGCATCTATACAGGCCTACTTGACAAATTTGTTTGAAATCGATGGAATAGTTTTCGCTCTATCTTTGTATAGCCTACATACAGACATAAAGACAGACATTTTTTAAAAACCACTTTTTTGGACTCAGGGGGTCCCAAAACGGATATTTCCACAAAAAATCTCAACATCGATTTTTTTTGCGATCACTATACTTTCTCTATACTAGGCCTAGGCCTAGTATAGTCAGAAAGTAAAAATATTCACAGAAAATCACTTTCAGCCAGAATTGTTGTAGGCTACCTAAGTACCTTCTCAGTTATACTTAATCAAATGCTAAAACGTAATACACAGTTGGATTTGCCTTTTAATTGTCTACATCTTTTGTAGGCCTATCTTAACATTTTTTATAAAATCTTTAGTATTTTAGAGATTCAACTTTAAAAAGTTTGAACCTGATTGTTCTTGGAACGGATAGTAGGAGAAAAAATAAATTTTGTCCATTTGTGTAAATCAATTTGATAAACATTTATTCAGAATTTCGAGAATTTATCTCAAACCGTTCCGGAGATAGGCCTAATTATTTTCAAACACACATAGGCTACAGACAGACAACTTCTGAACTAAGCAAGATAGGGCTCATGTTATATTGTATTATTTCCTAGTTTTGACCTGCTGAATATCATGGTAAAAAATTTGATAGAGTGGTTTCGAGGGACCCTGTAGCCTGTAATATGTTGAATATAGTGTATAACGTTTTATTTTTTATAGAACGCGAACTAAAGAATCACTAGGCCTACTTATATAATCACGAAATTTGCCACTCTATAGGCTATTAGACATGTAAACAATTTCGCTATTACCGAAAAATTTGCTTAGTAGCACTGAACATTATTATTAAGAAATTATTATAGACCTACTGTACCTCGTAATTATTTATAGTTTTTAAAAGTATAGTAGGTCTACAATTTAAAAAATATTTGTTGAGTATAAATATAGGTTAACAACAATAATAACAGCTGATTATGTTACTAGTTTATTAGTTACTAGGGGAAACCCCTGCGTGCTTCACACGCCAACCCCGTTGGACCCTTTTACACACATGTTTTATCAAGTTATGTTTTCTGTATAATAAAGGTGTAGGATTGATAATAACCACAAGCTAAGATGGTAAATAATGTTAAATGTTCAATTCAAATTGTTTCGTATATTTTATAACGGCCGTTATAATAAAATAAACGTTAAAGGGTCCAGCGCAAGACCCTGGTCCACACATTAATAAGAACCTAACCTAAAAGTTACAAAATAAAATAATTGCTTAAAAGTTTGAAATCAGCTGTTAATGGAAATATTAGAGCAAACAGCTGTTTTATCTATTTTTTCATTCCATGAATTACCTGGACCTAGGCCTAACCTAAGAATTTTGTCCGACTAAATTTACAAATAGGCCTATTGAAATAAAAAATACTTTTATAAAAATTAATTATAGCCCATGTTACTCGGGGATAGTGTAGCTTTTTATTAGACAAACTATTTTCAGAGATTCCAGAGATTTCAGTTCAGTAGTTCCAGAGATTAGCCTACTCCCTACATACAAACAAACAAACAAAGAACAAACTTTACCTCTTTATAATATTAGTATAGATTAGTATAGATGAACTTGAAATAACTTGAAATGTAGGCCTAATACAGATAACACATTTCGCGTGATACATTTTCAACACGAGTTAAATTTGCATTATTAATGAATCGCCGAGATTTGTTAATCAAGTATTTGATAAACAATTATTATCTGCAAGTCATTCAAACTATGAAATCTGACTTCACAATAATGTGTAGTATTTTTGTTATTAAATCTATGTATTATAGGATAAGCCTACACAGATGGCAAATCATGGAAATTATGTAATTATTATGGAGATTACGTCATGTAATCATATTTTAGTCCTACTTAAAGAAAAAAAGAAAGCAGTCGTGACAGACAGAAGTGAAAACTGCCATGAATATAAATCGTTGGTAATATTGGTTTAATTCGAAATCATTATTTTTATCTTTTCCCATTTAAAAATAAAAAATAACATGAATATAACTGACTAAAATCGTCAAATAATCTATAGCCTACTTATAAAAGCCAAATACCATTGACTCATCACAGTTTCTCCAAAACCACGAGGCCTGCAAACATGAAATTTGGCACTAATACTCTTTATAGGCTCTAGACACGCACTAAGAAAGGGTTTCCGAAAATTCGAAATTTTAGGGGGGTTTTGGGGGTCAAAATTAGTAAATCATGATTTCTCAAAACCTACCGAACGGATTGGAATGAAATTTGGTATGTAGCTTTCTCTAATGCTCGCTAAGAAAGTTTTTCAAAAAATTCGAAATTTTAGGGGAGGTTTGGGGGGGGAGGTCAAAGTTACTACAAAAGCTATCAAACGGATTGGAATGAAATTTGGTATGTAGCTTCCTCTAATGCCCTAGGTACTCGCTAAGAAATTGTTTTAAAAAATTCGAAATTTATGGGGGTTTGGGTGGTAAAAGTTACTAAAAAGAAACATCGAACGGATTGGAATGAAATTTATTATGTAGCTTCCTCTAGGGCCCTAGATGCTCGCTAAGAAAGTGTTTTAAAAAATTCGAAATTTTAGGGGAGGTTTGGGAGGGGGTCAAAGTTACTGAAAATCCCCATAAGAAATACATAGTGTAATATATTTATTGATATAATATATTCTTTGTTATTATACATTTAACTTTGATTTGTCTATCCGTGCAAAGCCGGGTCGGGCCAGCTAGTAATAATTAAAAAACACAATTTAACTATAGGCCTACTACTGAACTAACACAGGTTCGAGAAAGGCTTACTTTACTATAATTTTAATGTCTGTTGTTAAGTATTAAATTTAAACATCAATTTGTATTAAAAAGATAATAACATAATTTTAGGTTAGGCCTATACTGAAGCAACACAAGATTCTTTAATGCATTTATATTTATTACCATGGCAACCTTAGACGTTTAAAAAAATGAGAAAGCACTATGTCCATTTTAGAAGTAACACCAAGAACACTAACTTAACACAACACAAAATTAGGAAGTGCAATGTCCATTTCATCGGTATCGTGACGTGATTAAACCCATACAGCTATTGAGTTTAAGCCTTTGAATTTACCACTGCCTATTATATTTCGTCTATTACTTCTTCTTTTACCTTTTCGATCAGCAGTTACATTAAACTTCTGGTTTATATTAGTACGTGTGTAAAACAATCAAGAAGAGGAAATCATGTTTGAACCAAATGTAGTACTTCAAAACTAAAGATGTTGTCAGTCTCCAAATAAGGAAACTTGTTATTATGCTTCATTTTTCTGTAAAATCCAATATTGTATATGAGGGGTATGGCATGAGGTAGGTGAGTTTGTGCTTAAAACGAAAGGGGTTTCAAAAATCAAGGATAGTTCGATTAGGGATGGTTGATTTACGAGATAGTTGATAGTTTAGGGTTAGGGATACTTTAATCAATATACAAATATATGGGCTATTTGTATGTAGGCTACCAAATATAGCATTTTAAAACTAGAGATGCTGTCAGTCTTGAAATAAGAAAACTTGTTTATTATGCTTTATTTTTCTCTAAAATTCTATGCAGTCCTTTAGTAGTTTAGAATATGGCATTAGACATTAGGCTACAGATATTTTGAGTACAGAAAAAAAATATTTTTTAGTAAATTTAAAAATTATTGTAAGAACTTATTCATCGATTTAAAATTGATGACCAAACTTTTTCATATATAAGTGTCTGTTGATATTAAAAAAATCAAGACAAATAGAACATTTCATAATTTATTTGTATTTGCTCACTGAACTGGATATATTTAATAAATATCTTTATTTTGTGTTGGATAGGCTACTGCTCGCAGTCCTCTTTTAGTATCTATTATTTATTTAATATGAAATGATTGCATTTATTTAATTTGATCCGCTACAAGAATTCGCTAAACACTTTAAAACTACCTTTAAAAACGCAACACAAACATACGGGTAAAGTCTTTTGCGATTTCTTGACTCGCATTAAATAAAATTAATGCAATCATTTCATATTAAATAAATAGAGACGAAAGACAGGACTGCGAGCAATATTCAACACAAAATGAAGGTATTTCTTAGAACATTTAATTGAAAAGCAGAGCTTCCATGCGTATTCATTATCCAAAGCATCGGCTTTCTAACTTTAAAAAAATGTCCATTTCATAGGTAACACCAGACCTGGTAAACTATTTTAACAAAACTTATAAAATGAGGAAGCAAACACCCATTTCATCGGTTGCATGACGTTACCAACCCATACAGCTATTGAGTTTAAGCATTTGAATTTACTACCGCCTATTATATTTCGTCGATTTTTCTTTTTTTACGAACAGCTGTTACATTAAACTTCTGGCTACGTGTGTAAACCAATGAGGTAGAAGAAATCATCGACTAAATTAAAAACGCAAAAAGGGTTACTTTAAGACGCGAATCGCTAGTTCATATATTTCATTTCAACAAAAAGTTCTCGATGCACATAAATAAGTTTTCACTTGAAAAATACCAAATTACATCGGTGTTAAATTGTTTATAATCTGCCCATATTAAACCTATATTAAATGTAGACGCAAAATAATTTAAAACCGCATTAAAATGACTTTAACACAAATTACTCAGTTCAGGAATATCTGGATGAAAATTTTTAACTCCTAGGAGTTTTTTTAAAAATTTTGTTGACTAACGGGATTTAGGAGAAAATAAGTTGAATTCATTTCCCATAAGTTTATATACTGATAACTGATATGTTCGTTCTAGATTATAATAGATATTGATAATTGTATTTTTTCGCATGTAAATTTGTGGATAAAGCAGCAATAATATATTTCACAACTAGTGGGAAAAGTGGGATTTTTCCTGGTACTAGTCGTATTTAAATTGCGAGTCGTAGACGAAAAGCACATTTGAAAAAAACATATGAAAAGAACATTTTCCCACAAGTTTTGAACACTATTTTTCACGATACTACAGCAAAAAATTATTTGATACAACAGAAAAAAATATGATTATTACAAATTTAAAAGTTTATTGACTCTTATTTACTACAAACAAACAACAAAAATATGTCATGTTAGTGTATCCCACTGACTGAAGTTTGAAAAAAGCTATACGTTTTGCAAAACTAGAAAAGTCAATGTTTTCATTTATTTTGAAACAACTTTTGATCGTGGAGTACCTATTTACTCCACAAGGTATTCGGTTTTAGAAAGTTCCGATAAATACACAAGTACAACCTCATCGCATACTTCGCTAGGTTTTATGCATTGTTCATTTAACCACTTGCAGAATTTGTTGTAGGATTCTTCATATTTACACTTAGATTTCGCCTGTAATAAGTGTTGACTTATTTCAGTAACTTTTTTTGTAATAAAACCCTCTGGTAATTCTTCCATTTCTACATCAACTAAACACGAAGTAAAGCCAACACAAAACCACAATGTTTTAAACACATGGGCATTATTTCAATATTGTATTGTTGTAATCAGCTGATTTATCCTCACTAGTGAGAATGTAATTTATCCTCACTAGTGCGGTTATGACGATCTTTATTTGGCAATATACGCAATAGAAAAGCAACTGATATTCCAGTACTATCGTGAAAAAGCAATTTATTATTGTTATGATGATGTAGTTGAGATTTGTGAAATTGATTTTTCACTAGCCACAGTCGTGTCTTAAAAGAAATGTTATGTGAAACAACTTATTTCTATTTCTAATAATTAACCAAAGCTTGTACCATTTAGTACACAAAATTCTACATTTCAAAGGCATAAATCTTCACGGAATCATTTATACACGAGTTTTACTGGCAAAGGTTTAGTGTGAACGTAATTTTCGTTAAATTTGGTCTCCTATTTATTATTGCTTTTAATTTGATTAAACATTTAGGCTACCAATCATTAGAGGATAGCTTGAAAAACCAGTAGACATTGCACACAAAATAGTCTAAGATTAGGTGCCAACAATTATAGGCTTCATAGTGATGTTTTCGTCCACGTTCATACTAAAACAACAATAAAAAGATTAGTTTAAACAATTTTAATCTTTGTTTAAAAGCTTCCATAGTCTATTATATTGTTACTTTATGATGGTTTAGTTCCTTGACGTAGTTCGATTATAAAATCAACTATTGTAAAGACAAGAAATTGTTTTAGAAGATTTTTAGAAATCTTTAAATTGTGTTCTAAATTTATTAACTAACTAGGCACACAAAACTAGAGTAGGTTTAACCTAAACTCATTACCATTTCGATTTAAAACTTTAAAAAAATTGCTAACTATTAATGTCGAGGCGATTATATTTAAAACCAAATCAATGTATAAATTGTTTCCGCATAATCAATGTAGGCCTAACTGCTAGGTACGTGCTATGCCTCTTCTTTTGCGTTAGATAAATCAATTTGATTAATTATAACATTTAAACAATTTGTCCCAAATATCCTATAGTGAAAAAGTTGCATAATGAAATGATAAAGCATGTAGTTTTTTCATCTAACAAATCTATATATATAAAAGCCTAAACCCACTGACTCACTTATCACGATTTCTCTAAAACTACTGAACGGATTGGAACGAAATTTGGTATGTAGCTTCCTCTAGGGCCATAGGTGCTCACTAAGAAAGGTTTTTAAAAAATGCGAAATTTTTTGGGGGGTGTGGGGGTGTCAAAGTTACTAAATCACGATTTCTCCAAACCTTCCGAACGGATTGGAATTAAATTAGGTAGCCTATGTAGCTTCCTCTAGGGCCGTAGGTGCTGGCTAAGAAAGGTTTAAAAATAATTCGAAATTTTAGGGGGGGTTTAAAGGGATTAAAGTTACTAAAAAAAACCACCGAACGGATTGGAATGAAATTTGGTATGTAGTTTCCTCTAGGGCCCTAGGTGCTGGCTAAGAAAGGGTTTAAAACAATTCGAAATTTTAGAGGGACTTTAGGGGGGGGGGGGGTAAAGTTACTAAAAATCCCCATAAGAAATACATAGTGTAATATATTTATTGATATTTTTGTTTTTGTTTTTTTGTTAATATACATTTAAATTTGATTTGTCTATCCGTGCAAAGCCGGATCGGGCCAGCTAGTAATTTAAATAATTTGATATCCCCCAGTATAAACCGCTGACGTGAGTTTCCAAAATTAGGCTTATATATTTTCAAGTAACTATTTGAGAAATTGGTCTACTCACAAAGGCGCTGAATATATTAGTAGCATTTATTTGCATCTTAACCTCCAGCACTAGTTTCAAAATTAAGCTATCACAAAAGAATCATTCCTAGTACGATACACAAGACGTTCCAATCAATCATCATTGATAAACTATGCTTGTTTTAGTTTGTAACTTTTCCACCAGGCAATCGATTTAAATAATGATCTAAAATACGAGAGGAAGGCCCCCACGGACTTCTTCGGTTTGCAAAAAGGGCGGGTTTGATGTGAACAACTGCCTGGACATGGGGCACAGAGGACCTCATGGTTTAGGTGCAGTGGGTCCCGGTGGTGGATCACATAAACCCCCTATATAATAATAATAAATAATGATCTAAACACAGATCAAGAAATTTCTTTTAAAATGATAAAGTACTACCGGTTTTAATCAAAGCGAGCTTTTTCCAAGTAGGCCTACACTTCAACATTAGCGTTATTAGTAAGACGCTTATAACAGAAAGGCGTCTTATAGGAAAGACAAGCTATTGCAGTAACTCTTATGGTGAGACCTAAGGTCGAAAGTGGTCAATGAGCACCGATCAAGGTCTATAGAACACATTTTGGGGTGTAATTAAAAATTATATATATTTATGTATTTATGTGTTCGCACTCTAACGGCCGCATGTTAAGTCCGATTTGGTGCAAATTTGGTACACACGTTGATTTTCTAAGTCGCCCAAACGAGTTCGACAGAAATAAATCTAAAAAACGGAATTAAAATTTTTTTGAGTTTTTAGTTCTAGAATGAAACTTTTTGGGGTTTCATCTAAAACAATTAATACAGGAGATTATTCTTCATGTTTTATTTTGTTTGCACGACTTATATTCCAAATTTTATCAAAAAGTACCGTAAAAGTACCCGGTTCAAATCCACGTGGATGATTTTACGGTGAGGGCAGTTTTTGATCTGAGGCCGTCGGCTGGGATAACTCGAGAACGAAGTGAAGCAGTTCATATAGCCCAGTATATAGAGGATCCAAAAAGTGGTTCAGCTTACATTAATTGCGGCAAAAGATTTTTTTCTAGGATCGTTTGATCTGGTTTGGGTATGCCAATTCTAATTTTGCGACCTCGGAAGTAGGGGGGACAACTTTTGGGGGGCAAAAAACCTCGAAATTTTCGGACTTCTCCCAATTTTTCCCAACTTGAAAACGGTGCATATTTTGTAAACAATAGTACTTTAATAAATTAAAGAGGACAAAATATCGCGTCGATTAAAAAAACAAAACTGCAAATTAGTCCAGTACTTCGATTTTTATGAGGATCCAAAAAAGAGCAAACTTTTCCAACTTTGTCAAAAACTGTGTTTTATCCATTTTCAATGTGCTGTAACTTTCCAACATAAAATTTTATCAATACCTCCCTCCCTAAAAGTTGGAACATCAATCCATGAGTTCAAAAAGCACCGATTTTTCTAAATTGGGCTAATTTTGAAATTTTGTCAACTCATAAAGTAAAATTGGGAAACACCTTAAATTCACACTATAGGGGTTTTCGCTCTTTTTCGGTGTCAATGAGTCCGGAAAGCAATTGTGACTTCATTCTGAGGCTTAGGTATGTCATGTGAATTCATCCATAAATTGTTTTAAGGAATTTTTTGAAAATTTTAAAATCTAAGTAATTATTCATGACTTTTACCTGTACTGCTGGTTTCTTGTTCCCTACATATTATATTTGAATGCTTGAACACCTTTATCTAAACGCAGTAGACCATTATATATACTTGTATATCCATATTACACCAAAGTTATCGGGAAAGAGACAGTTAAGTAAGTACCCCTACTTATAAAAATAATTGTATTTACAACTTAAAATACAGGAAAGTTACTATTTATTTATTTATTTTTATTTCCAACGTTTCACAAAAGTTTAAGAATTACATTTATTTAAATTAATGTTAACAATTTTTTATGAAATCATAAAACATATAAACGTAATTTTGGACATTCGATCAACTCACGTCAACGGTTCAGCGGCATGATTGAATTATTTTGTATGAATTTGTATACATACCAGTGAATAAAATCTATATATAAAAGCGAAATACCACTCACTCACTCACTGACTCACTCATCACGATTTCTCAAACACTACCGAACAGATTGAAATGAAATTTGGTATGTAGCTTCCTCTAGAGCCATAGGTGCTCACTAAGAAAGGGTTTGAAAAAATTATAAATTTTAGGGGGGATCAAAGTTATTTAAAAACGATTTCTTCAAAACTACCGAACGGGATTGGAATGAAATTTGGTATGTAGCTTCCTCTAGGGCCATAGGTG
>JAGFPH010004252.1:43075-60004 GCA_018207615.1 Philaenus spumarius
AAACATAGTTTTTAAATTTGTTCTAGGTCATTATATCTGGCATTCCGATCCGGTCTTAACCCTCTCAATAAAAACATAAATCAAACATGGACAGATAAACATACGTAATCTACAGGTTCTCTTAATACTGGTAAGAGTACATCGTGTGAACGGGTACGCTTATCTTACCGGCACTCCTTCAGGACGTACATCAAGGAACGTCTCGGGATTAAATTGGGAGCTTGAGTCAAGCAATAAACTACCTATCCATCATTCATCAATTAGTCCAACCTTGGGCCGTTTATCTTTCAAACACACCCACATTACCGTAGTTTGTGTTAAATGATCCGTCGAATTATCTACAGAAAATATTCAACCTACTAGTTCCAATAAAGAATGAATGATTAAAATCCAGACTTATTGATGCCCCTTGTACCACATTAGTTGAGATTAGTGACGTTTGACGAACGCCTTATTTGTGCTTATGGACTGGTCTGTACCTTTATCAGTTTTGACAAAATATCGTATAGGCTATGAATAGTGATATCATTATTGCTTGAACATAAAAAAGGAATAGTTAGAAGCCTAAGGAGTTCATTAACAAATAATTCGACCACGCAGCTGAACCGCTGACGTGAGTTGAGCGAATTTCGTAAATTAAGTTTATATATTAGTTTCAACCAACTATTTTTTGAATTGATCTACTCACAATGGCACTGAATAGCAGTCTACATATATTAGTAGAATTTGTTTGCACCTAAGTTTACAGCTTCGGCTCAGGCGCTCCTTGCGGCTTTGGGTTATGGACTGTTTCGCTTCGCTCGCAGCGTTCAAACTCGGCCGTCGGCCTCAGATCAGAAGATGGATCCTTCGGTCCCCACGTGGACTTGAACAGGGTACTTTTGTGGAATTTTACGTTTTGATCGTTTTGGGGGAACCAAGCTAGCTATAACTTCGTGTAAAAATCCAAAATGTGCAGAATAATACCCTACATTTATTTTTTTAGATAAAACTGCAAACAAAATTCTTTCTGGTAAGTTACGAAAAATCTTTAAAAAAATAGTAACTTCCGAACGAAAACCGTAATTCTGATTGTTGGATATTTTTGGCTAACGAACTCGTCCGAGAGACTTAGACAACCAATCACCAACGTATATACCAAATTTGGACCAGATCGGACTTAAATGCGGCCATTAGAGTGCGAAAACATATATAAATATAGGCCTACGGTTATGACACTCCAAAACGTGTTCTGGGGACCATGATCGGTGTTTATTTACTACTCCCGACCTTAGGTCTCACCATAAGGGTCACTGCAATAGCTCATCTTTCCTGTGGAAATGCGCTAATATAAGAGGTTAGTAATACGATTGCATAACTGTTGGCCTGCCGAGAGTCATGCAGACTTTGATTACAACAAAAATTCAACTTGATTTAAGAAATTGTTCAAATGAACCATAGGTCCGGAAACCCTTCTTTTTCCAGATATCCGCCATTTGGTTTTTTCTTTTACAAAATAATTCATATCTAGAGAAATGTTTAAACGATTGAGTTCAAACTTGGCATGAAGTTTACCATAACAATTATCTATTTTTAAAATAGCCGGGTTGAACAAACTAATTATTATATATTAGAGGGCTCCACCCCTGCTCGCTTCGCTCGCCAACACCCGTGGTGACTTGCGTTGAAGCAAATGCAAACAAGTTATTTTATATAAATTGACATACTATTAAATTCTAATATGTCTTAATTAGGATGTAACATAGTGGTTTCTTATTTTTAAATTCCTTAATTTATTAAGGGTTTATTCTCTATTTTTAAGAAAGGTATAACAATCGACATTTTTTTATATTGGTTGTTAATAAATTTTCATCTCTTTGCAGCTCATTACAAAATGTAAATCTATGATACTTTTTCTATGTATGTTGTAACAATTAAATATACAAATTTTCAGCTCACTAACTTTTAAGGAAAATATAACAATTAATTTGTATTGTTTTAGGGGTTGTTATCATATTTTTACCTCTTAGCAGCACGCGACAAAATGCAAATCTAGTTTACTTTTTCTATGTATCTTGTAAGAAATGAATGTACAAAATTTAAGCTCTCTAGCTTTAAGTAAAGTATAACAATTAATATTTATTCTTTTAAGGGTTGTTTCGACCCTTAAATTGAAATTAATTCTAGCCTATGTTACTCAGGGATAGTGTAGCTTTTTATTAATAAAACTATTTTTCAATCGGTTCAGTAGTTCCAGAGATTAATTTGTATTGTTTTAGGGGTCGCTATCATATTTTCACCCCTTAGAAGCACGCGACAAAATGCAAATCTAGTTTACTTTTTCTATGTATATTGTAAGAAATAAATGTACAAAATGTCAGCTATATAGCTTTAAGGGAAGTATAACAATTAATACTAGTGGACCCGGCAATGCTTCGCTATTGCTATTGCTTGATTTACCTAACCTAAAATTATATCCAGTTTTTGATCCAAATCAGTTGTTGATCAAAATCAGCTGTTGATCAAAATCAGCTGTTTTAAGCTTTTCATACGAACAGCTGTTTTTTGTGCCCCTGATAAAATCAAAAGAAATCTTTCTTCTTCTTCCTTAAGATTGACCTTCCATAAGATTAACATTGAAACTTTGAGGGCTACTGGGGCGTATCCCTGAGGACCGATGTAAATTATAATGGGATTCTGCTCTTCTACAGGACACTACCTTTCTAACGGTATGCGCGAATTTCTCCTACAATGCACACAAGCTGAGAAAAAAGGACGACAAGTTTTGTGCTTGCCTATTAATATTAGATAGATTTAACTTTTTAATGTGTTACTTACCGCGAGCAATCCTTTTTTTTTGGATTTCATATTGTAATTAATATTTATTGTTGTAGGGGTTGTTTCAACCCTTAAACCAAAATTAGTTCTAGCCTATGTTACTCAGAGATAGTGTAGCTTTTTATTAGTAAAACAATTGGTTCAGTAGTTCCAGAGATTACCCCCTACTTACAAACAAACAAATTTTACCTCTTTATAATATTAGTATAGATAATTTAACTATTTTCCTTCATTCGATTTTTTAGACAGTTACACCAGCGGATAGGGAATTGAAAGGGCTACAAAAAAGATGGCGTGACATTTTTTTGTTAAAATGTACGGTTTTTGGGTAATTCAGATTTGAAAATTTCAAACAGCAGTCAATATGAAACGCATGATTGGATATAATCCTTTATTTTTCTTAAAATAAAACACTGTTAGGTAGGTATAACTTCATGTCAGGTTTGAACTCAATCGGTCAAACCGTTCTCTAGATATGAATTATTTTGTAAAAAAAACGCATACAGACAGATGAAAAAGTAAGCACAGTAGACCCATGTTTATTTATATTGTGAAATATCTTTGTCTCGGTCCCAGGAACAAATCCACAAAAGGGACCAGAGAGTTCGGGGACACCCTGTATACTAGAAGTTATCCTATAATTTAAATTCAAGTGTGACCACATCCAGAACAAGGATATACACAAGTACGGCACCAGACTGACTGCTAACTACCGTGCAAGCACAGAGTAAGTCTGCAACAAACTTCCTTCCCCAGTGCACGTTTTATGAACTGCTTTGCTTCGCTCGCAGCTACAAACTCGGCCATCGGCCTCTGATCAGAAGATCCCTTACGTGGATAAACTCCCTGAAAAAGTTAAAAATTAACAAAAGTATAAGATTTTTGAAACACAGTTTTAGACAGCTTCTATTGACTGGGTCATTCTGTTCGGTGGGGGAGATTGGACACCATACATTTCATCTTCTTTTACATGGTGATTGATCTCTTTAGAAGGCTCCGATTTTGAATTCTCGAATTCCTCTACTTTGTGAGAAATGTAGAGATGTAAAGTTTGTTATAAAGTTGTAGTTCTGAATTTAGTATTGTATGTTTAGAGTGTAGCGTCGCAACATTTTATTTTTGTTACTTAATCGTAATTATTTATTTTATGTCTCTCTATTATATAAAAATGTTTTTCTACTTCTTCTTCTCCTCATAATTATTATAAATTAATAAGAATAGAATAAATACGTAACCAACAAGCGACCACTGTCAAGGGAACCAACAAAGCGACGACTGCCAAGGGAACCAAGAAAGCGAACACTGCCAAGGAACCAGCTTCACCAGTCTTGAGAACGAAGTACTGAGCCTAGAACTGTGGGAGAATTGGCTGGACAAGTGCCGAAGTGGCAAACGCAAACCACGCCATTGAGAAGGGAGGCAAAAGGAGAGTCGCTGACGTTAGTGGGGGAGTTGCGCCGACCGCCAGGCTGTTTCACCAGGAATAAATTCATTTAATTTGTAATTCAATAAATCTGTTCTACTTTACAAACACCTGCATCAACACAGCGTACACGAAAATTCGTTCGCGGAAAAGAGGCTAGACTCGGCTAGAACCTCCACCGTAGTCTCTCTAACCAAAGTCCCATTGGGAAGAGATCTGTGCTTGCACAAGCGGCTACGGACACCCGAAACAATTAATTACACGCCCTTCAGGCAACACTTGCGGTCCTTTTTAGGACCGACCTACACAACTAAGCAGTGTTCTAGACTTCGGTCTAGGGAATAGACGATACATAGTATATAATAATACGTTATTATAATATTAATATATTATAATACAATTTTAATACAGAGAGGTGGGGTGGGGGTTGGCGAGCGGAAGGAGCAGGGAGCAAAGCACCCTAGTTTGTTTTATTATTTTTATTTTCTAATAATTTACCTGCTTACACGCTTCCTCAGCAAGAGTTAATGTAATTAAATTACAAGTGAAAAAACATGGACCGGGATTTGAACCCAGGACCTTCACCATTCCGTGGTATTTGTTTTGTTATATTTTTATTATTGTTGTAACTTAACCCTAGAAATTTGTTTATCTAACATTAATAGTGTTAAAGTGTTGTAATTTAAGTAGTTTTTTGAATATTTTATGGGTCGGTGTTTTAATAAAACTGATTAATTATTCATCAGTTTAACCAATTTAACTGTTTAATTATTAGTTAGAAATAAAAACAAATTTCTTGTATTGTTCTAAATTATTATTGAAAATTATTTTAATTGTGAATGACTATGGCCATACATACTGAACAGAACTAAACACATTAAAATTGTATTACTGAACATAAAACTTCTACGTGTGCGCCATTAGTGGCTCAGAGGATATCAAGCCGATATTGAATTTCTTCCCACTCTTGGTCAACATCTCTACTGCGACAGTTGGAAGTGTGTAGTTTATTTAAGGGTAATTAAACCACTCGAGTAAACGCATCTAATTCAGTAAGCGGTGTTGACCTTGAGAAGCCGCATGGTAGGCTGCATTGGTAGGATACACGTATGATAGTATTGGTAGGACGCTCGAGCGCGAATAGGATATGTTTGTATACACTTACGTTTTTATTATTGGCGGACTTTTTCATTTCCGCCGTGTGCTCACGACAATTAAATTTGAAGAAACACAATTCTAATTCCAAAAAGTAGATAAAATTCGCCCCGATTTTTTACTGTTTTCAAGTGACTCGTCTAAAATCAGGGTTTCGTCTTGTTTAGAAACAAACGTCTTTTCTTTTAAATTATGTTCTGGGAAATTTAGTTTCAACCCTTGTTATTGTGGCAACACTGACTGTCACTGACATGCCATGCACTGCTGCAGGCCGCCCGACCAGTGTTGCCAGATTGGGTTATGTTTTCCAATAATGTGATGCACATGTTAAAATTCTTGTAAAAACTCTTGAAGTACTCAATATAACACCTGCAGTGTTAAAAACCGTACTTAGAAAAGTCCATTTTAAAAAAAATCCCCGAGGGTGAGCCTCCAGGGCCCATTTCTACTGGGATTTATTCCACACAATATAATCCAGAGCCTCCTACTGCGCGTTTTGAAAAAAATTGGGAAATATGGTCAACATTTTTGGGAAATTTTAAATTTTGCCCCCCCCCCCCCCCAATAATTTGTTGCAGCAACGTCCCTGCATCTGTATATAAGGAAGAAGAAGTCCTGACTGACTGACTGATCCATAATCAACGTATGACCAAAGCTATGATAGCCAGAGACTTAAAATGTTCAAGATACCTTTGTACCACTATGTAGAAGTGCATTAAGAAAGGATTTTGCAGAATATTCATTTTAAGGATTGAAAGGGGTAAAAAAAACTGTCGTTCACTCCCAGCGCTATAACAAATAAAACAGCTGATTTGAATCGAAAGCTTGGCAACACCATTCTGTGTGTGGCCTATATTCTTAACCAACACACGTTTGTTGAATGCATATACGTTCATTACCACAGCAACCATCTTAGAACATTTATAATCAGTTAATTATTTTTCACAACCAACAGTTTTTTAGATTAGATCAATAAAATAAAAAGAAACACGAACAAAAAAATAAGCGAAAAAGGCTTATAATGTATTATAGTTTAAACATCTGTTGTTATATATTACAAATAAAACAGCTGATTTGGATCTTAAGCTTAACACAATTTTAGGTTTGACCTATACTGAACCAACACAAGTATCTTGAAAGCATTTAGATTTATTACCATAACAACCAAATAAGCAAATTTAGAAACAGGTAATTATTTTTCACAGCCAACAGAATTTTTAGGTTATATATATATAATATCAAACGCATACAAAGAAAAAGGCTTGCTTTATAATTCAAACACCTATCGCTATTAATATTATGCTAACTTTATTCTTTACTAGGCCTATTTGACCAGTTTGAAATACTGCTTTACCGTATCACATCTTTGTCATATTGTATAACTTGAAAATTGCCTCTTTTCTATATAAAAATGAAAAAAGTCCCTGTTCTAATCAATCGTCATTCCCGTGAAAATAACATAGTATACAATAATCTGTTTGCATTTGCTTCGACGCGGAGGATGGTGAGAGAAGCGAAGGAGGCAGATCCATCTAGTTCTTAATACAAATAGAAAAAAGTGCCATTTTCGTCATCTACGAATTATAATTTAGATGTAGAACGATTTTCTGCAAATTACAAAATATTATCTTTAAAGTTCTATGAAATATAAATTATATTGAAGAAGATAGTGTGGGGCTGTCTCGTCCTGGAATTGCACACCTTAACGTACAGTTATCTGCATCAGCTGTTGTATCACAACGTCCTTGGCACTTTCCTACAAAAAGTAGGCGATACCTAGTGAAAGGAGAAGACGAGCAGTTGCCCCATGTAGGCCATGAGCGCCAAAATACTTGATGGCTGTATAGAGTATTCACCACCTGCAAAATGCCCCTAACGCATATCCTAGATGATACTGTAAAACTTTTTAGGTGCGAAATTCGAAAACCATGCCCCATCACCGTCACCATTCACGAAAGAAAACTGAAAGTTCTGCGTCAGTTGATCACGAATTACAGTTACAGATTTACGATTTAAAAATCTCTAAATTTGTGCCAGTAGAAATTGTTTGATACCAACTGGACTTAGTTTTTCCAGTCGATAAATAGTTTTTTAATCGGACAAAATACTAATATAAAGAAAATTTTAGATTTTAATGTCGGTGATTTCGTCAAAGAATGCAAGACTTTTTTGTTCAGGTCTAAGTACTGAAAAAAACTGTGAATTGGTCCATTCGTCAGTCGTCTGAGTTTTCAGGTATAACGCTGCTCCTGTGTAAGATCTTTTAATGCATCAACTGTTTCTTCCGTAACACTACAAGATGTTACAAGATGTCTTTTTAGATAAACCCCAAAAAACTTTCACTGTAGTACGAAAAATCTAAAAAAAATTACTTCCTGTAATAAAAAATGCTTCGGTTGTTGGATTTGTTTGGCTAACGAACTCGTCAGAGCCACTTAGAAAACCAACGTGTGTACCGGATTTGAAACAAATCGGACGTAAAAATCGGCCGTTAGATTGCGATCACATATATATAACTTTTTATGACACCCCAAAAAGTGTTCTGGGAAACAAGATCAGTGCTTTTTTCAATGAAAATTCGCTAACAATATATATACATGTATACAGATTTTGATTTTTTGTGCAAAGTACTAAAAAGTACGCAGGGATGCCCAATTTTACAATATCTTTGAAATAGTTATGTAGGATATACACTACGAGCAATTCCTTTCGTATACTCTTCGGCGAAACATCCAAACATCAAGAAGAACTATTTTCTCACGCACAGTTTATAATTTTCGATATTGCGTGGGTTGGGTGAGTGTTCCCAGAACGTGATATATCTTATCTTTATATTTCTTTGGAAATGTACCTTATCTAATTGCACATTCTCTTAGAAGAGTTCTTTCACGGACAAAACACGTTTACAACAAACCAACAAAGAAAGAGGAACTGACGTGTATATCTGTGTTGGTGTTGCGGTTATAGTTTATCTATTTGTTTGATAAAAAGACTGTTTGCAAAACATAAAAACACTATGGGCGTGGAAGTATTGAATGTAAATAGTGTTTACTTTCCTTCCTAATCTTTGGGAAAACGTAGAATTAAATTTCATAGATTATATTGTACATTGGTAATATTTACTTCACCATAAGTAGGCTTGATAGTTTTTCTTCGTCCTTTATGCTTCCATTCTACTTGAGATTTGTGTGATTCCGGCCAAATCAAATAGGTTCGTCATGTTCTTCGTCTGTTTCTTACTGAAATCTTATATACTTCTGACGTCCGAACCTTATGGGTAATGCGATTGATATAACACCGTGGCAATAGCGAATGGTTTAAGTGTTCAGTCAGTGAGTGGTATTTGACTTTTATATGTATAGATCTTAAATAATAAAATCACTATTGTCATAATAATAAAAGATCTGAAATTATGATTTTGGTAACTTTGATCCCCCCAAACCCCTAATAAAATTTCGAAATTTTTCATACCCTTTCTTAGAGAGCACCTATTGCCCTAGAGGAAGCTACATACCAAATTTCATTCCAATACGTTCGGTAGTTTTTGAGAAATCGTGATGAGTGAGTCAGTGAGTGAGTGAGTGGTATTTCACTTTTATATAATATATAGGTGTATAACACAACAACATCACAAGAAACAAAAAGTTCACCAATAAAGGATCGTTAAACAATTTCTTTAAAAACACACGAAATAATTCCGCACACAGGTACTTGTGGGTTGTCATAGACACGCACTGAATTAACTCGAGTTGGGTCTCATTCAGTTGTTGCTTAAATAAATAAACTTAATTTTGGAAATGATCCAACTCATATCATCGGTTCGTGATAGAATTATTTTGTTGTTGTTTAATATCTAGACTTTAAGTCAGACAAATAAAGACGGGGGGAGCAGCGTATAGTGCAGTTCAAGCTATAGTCAGTAATCATATTCGAACCCATGAGGCAGACTGGGCTAACGCCTTTAATCTCTCGGTCACACCGCTCTTCTCTATTAGCTATTTATGCTATAGAAATACTTAATTACAAATACAATGTATTAAAAGCAGGTTCGACGACATAGGGGAGAAAGGGTACAAATGGGTAAAATCAAAGAACCTTTAAGTTTACCAAAAAAATGCAAACTACCAAAGAGTGCAATACTATTCGAGTAATGAATTCAGTAAGCGGAGTCAGCCTGGTCTATGGTAGTTTCCTAAGGCAATCGAGTGCAACTTGGATATCGCTTTATTTTTTTACTAAAAAGGCAATCTTATTTTTTATTTCAGCTACGTGCATACGACATTTACATTTTCAGAAAGCTCCAATGTATAATCAGTAGATAACAAAATTCGTCCCGATGTTTTACGGTTTTCAAGTGACTCGGCTGAAAATCATGTTTTTAGTCTTGTTAATAAGCAAACATCTTTAGAAAAAATTGATTATTACCATTTTTTCCATCTAAGAATTATAATTTAGATGTTCGTGAAAGATTTCTTGCAAATTACAAAAGCTTGTCTTTGAAATTCGGTGAAAAATAAGTTACGTTGAAGAGGACTGTATGGGACTGATACCTACCCACACATACTTAACTATCTTAAACGAATTGTTGCTTTAAACATTTTGTAAGATACATTAAACATTATGAAATAAAAAACTAAAATTCATCAAAATGTAGTACTTATTTGTTATATTGTGTGTATAAATATACACAGTGGCGTTCCTGGGGTAATTGGAGCCCAGGGCAAGATCTGGAGTGGCGCCCCTCTCAAAGAACAAAACGGTCCTTTTTAACTAAAAGTTACGGGTTAAAAATACACAAATTAAATCAAAGCTGTTTTTTACTAAGTTTCAATTGTTTTTACATTCAATTACATAAATTTTTTTCATTATGAATGCACTTTGTTACAATTTACTTATTCTATTTATAAAACCAAAGTAAACTTTTCCAATAGTTGTAGAAATTTATCAGTACAGTATATTTATTACTGTATATTCATAATAATTATGACTTGTGAAAACTTTAGAAATCAAATTATAAAATTAGATTAAAATTTTACATAAGACAACAGAACCTTCTGCAATTTACTCTACATCATAAACGTAACGAGGACGACCTTATGGAGGGGGTTACAATAACGGAGGGGGGGTGCATGGAAAATTTGTTAAAATTAAGATGCAAAATAACACTTTTAGGCTTCCCAAAAGTACTTTAAAATGATATAGGTATGTATACTTTTCCACTTCTAATAATTGTGATTCAGGCCTATTTTAAATCCTCTAACCCCATAGGCCTCGAACACACACGGCGTTTCTTTGTCGGCTGCGGATAATCATAAAATTTAAAGTGTGCACGCGGTAAAATTTCCGACGCCGCGCAGTATAAAATTCTTATTGGGATTCATTAAACTCTAGTTCTTTTCATGTCAATAAAGCATTAAACTTCTTTTAATGCTTTATTGACATGAAAAGAGAGCAACTCTGGCTTTATTGTTTTTCCATCGCCGATTGAAAAGGAAGCAAAAAAATATACATATTTGGGTTCATCCAATCAATAAATAAAAGAAGAAAAGATTTTGGAGCATTCTACACTGTGTTTCCTGATTTGAGGAGCTAGAAGAAACATTATTCAATTATTTAAGAAAGTCTGTTTCTACGCGGCTGAAGGATAGTATTCTACGAAAACAATGCTAAAATAAGGAAAGGTGGCGTTCATTTGGTCACGTTCGCCACTGTTTCGGTGGAGACGGTGGAAAATCCGTCGATTGTAGTGGCAGTGAGCGGCTGCACAGCTACCGTTAGCGGTAAATAAACCGATCGTTTATTTTTCCGACCAATGTGTATGCTCCAATACTCTCCTTCGTGCCACTGTTGATATGACGGCGACGGCAAATAATCCGTTTCGGACAAACTCCGTGTGCTGCCTCTAGATACTATACTTTGATACACTTCACTGCATCTATATAAAATAAAGTGCCAGTGCAAAATTCGACCAAATACAATTTCAGCAATATATTGATAATTTATTGTAGCTTGACATTTGCATAGGAGTTGAAAACAAGTTACTCTTAAGAGCGTATTTTAATGTAAACAAAGTGCGAAATATTTTTTACAATGGGGGGGCGGGGTATAACCCCCCCCCCTGGTTACGCCTATGCTCTTCATTAAACTTGAACTGAGCTTATTGAACTAAAGCAGAAAATAAAACTATAACATATTTCATCTCGTTATTGTTAAAAAAATAAGGGTTCAATAAGTTTAAAATGTACTTTCCGGGATTTGGCTGCAGCAAATTGATTAATTATATTTTCAAAATCAGTTTTTTCTGTCATTTCACTTTCAATGCTCAGTAGAGCCAGATCGTTTAGTCTTTGTTGTCCCGTAGAAGCTCTTAAGTAAGACAGGATTAGCTTGAGTTTGCTGAACGAACGCTCACAGCTAGCAATGGATACAGCAACAAGACCAACTAAAGCGCTCGAGAACATCCGAGAATATCCGAACTAACGCGATCGCTTCCGAAATTATTAAGAAAGCATACATAATTTACGCTTGTGCAAGTATTGCTTATATCGGAGCTTAGAAAACAACTATTTTTCGATATCGCGTTTTATAAAAGAAAACATTAATTGCCCTATAACTGACAATACAAATTTACTGTTTGATTTTAACTTTGCCTTTCCTAAAACATGAGTTATTAAAAGAAAACTCAAAAACTCGAAATCAAAACGGCGCCCACTCCAGAGTAGCGCCCAGGGCGCGTGCCCTGTTTGCCCCCCTCCCCCGGTTGTTACGCCACTGAATATACATGCAACACAAACTTTAAATATTATATTAAAATATTATTTAAAACAATGTCAGATTTTTATATTTATAATACTTGAACAGATATTAACTTGTGTGTCTGATAATAGTGAGAATACTGGGATTTCATTGCCGACAATAGTGAGAAACTGGGATTTCTTTGCAGACAATAGTGGGAATACTGGGATTTCATTGCCGATAATAGTGAGAATACTGGGATTTCATTGCCGACAATAGTGAGAATACTGGGATTTCATTGCCGATAATAGTGAGAATACTGGTATTTCATTGCCGACAATAGTGGGAGTACTGGGATTTCATTGCCGACAATAGTGGGAATACTGGGATTTCATTGCTGATAATAGTGAGATTATTGAGATTTCATTAACTGAAAGAAATACTCAATCCATACTGTCTTATTCGTATCAGCGAAAAGTGTGAAAATATTACACCTCAATAAATATGATATATAGGTTAAAATTAATAAAGAAAGTTATGTGTATAGAAATTCAGCATTATCTAAAAATAATATAACTTCTTAAACATTAAAGATGGATATCTGAAATTAAAGGAGAAAAACAGCAATTAATACGGTAAATAATAAAAAGACAAATTGTTATCCATAATATTTTATACTCAAACAAAATAATTTCAAGCAGCCCAGATTGTAAGTATGGACTCGCGTTGAAGCCAATGGAAACGGATTAAAATATATAATTTTCACTGCAATGACGATTGATTAGGTCAGAGGCACTTGAATCGGGGTAACGTGTTGGGGTTCAGTATCCTAGATCCTGGCGCATACACAAAAAATACACCTTTTATTAAAACACCAGCAACCTGATTGCGTTTAGACTCGAGGAATAGCTTGTAGGTGCAAATACCACCTTCAGAAACAATGAGTTTGTTTTTCGGTTTGCTGTTAAATTTTTAGCAATGATTGGGTCCATGTGTAAATAAATCGACCACGCAGCTGGACCGCTGACATGAGTTGAGCAAATTTCCAAAATTAAGTTTATATGCCTATGTTTTAGGATTTCAACCAACAATTTGGGAAATAGGTCTACTCACGAAGGCGTTGAACAACTGTCTGTGTGTACGCAATATATTAGTAGAATTTGTTTCCTCCTAGTGGCCTCGCGAGTTTGCATCACTTGGCTTTGAACTGGGTAATTTTATGGTATTTTACGTTTTTGTTGATTTTGGGGGAACCAAGCGAGCTATTAGGTCGCGTAAAAAAACAAAATGCGCAGAATAACATCCTACATTAATATTGTTAGAAAAAACTCTAAAAAATTTTCATTCTCATATTAAAAATCTCAAAAAATAGTTACTTTCGGTCAAAAAACGTACTTCCGGTTGTTGGATTTTTTTGGCTAACGAACTCGTCCGAGCCACATAGACAACCAACATGTGTACCAAATTTGGACCAAATCGGACTTAAAATGCGGCCGCTAGAGTGCGAACACATATATATATATATATATATATATATATATATATGAATTTTTTTGACACCCCAAAACGTGTTCTGGGGACCATGATCGGTGCTCATTTGCTACTCCCGACCTTGGGTCTCACCATAAGGGCCACTGCAATAGCTCATTTTTCCTATGGAAATTCGCTAATAATGCGTCTGCCTTTTGATTAAAACAGAACGAGTAACGACCACTTTAAAGCAAACGCCCAGTCAACCATCTTAGGTTTATCTATTTCCCTTTGCTCGGGACAAACAAATAACTACTTTTATGATATAATATTTACGTTGTAAATTTAATAATACAATAAAAGCATTATTTGAAGTAACTGTTTACGTTTATGGTATGGTTCCGTTTATTGTACTCTACACCATGGTCAACTGGCTAAATAAAATAGACTATTGTTTCTTAATTTCTATCAGGCATAAAAGAAAAGCTTATGAGTTTACTACAATAACATTTGTTTTGTTATTTCTAGGTTTAAAAAAAACGTCTTTAAATCACTCACAAATGCAAACATATACAATATTAGGTACTTCCTTTATCCAAACGTGGCAAAAAATATGCTAAAAGTTGAACTGAAGATTTGGACTCTATTATTAGCGAATTTCCATAGGAAAAATGAGCTATTGCAGTGGCCCTTATAGTAAGACCCAAGGCCGGGGGTAGCAAATGAGCACCAATCATGGTTCTCAGAACACGTTTTGGGGTGTCATTAAAAATCATATATATATATATATATATATATGTGTGCGCACTCTAACGGACGCATTTTACGTCCGATTTGGTCCAACTTTGGTACATAGATTGGTTTTCTAAGACGCTTGGACGAGTTCGTTAGCCAAAAAAATTGACCGGAAGTAAACCACATTTTTTACCGGAAGTATCATGTATATAATTAATTTTGCGCACTCTAACGGACGCATTATATGTCCGATTTGGTCAAAATTTAGTACACAGGTTGGTTTTCTAAGTCGTTTGGACGAGTTCGTTAGTCAAAAAAATTGACCGGAAGTATACCAAATTTTTGACCGGAAATAAATTTTTTTTTAGATTTTTCGTACTAGAATTACATTTTTTTAAATTTAAAAAAAAAAATAGACATACGAAATAATTCTGCACATTTTGTTTTTTTACGCGACCTTATAGCCCATCTGGTTCCCACAAAATCAATCAAAACGTAAAATACCGTAAAAGTACCAGAATTTAAACCACGGCTTTTACCGTGGTGACCGATGGGAATATATTTGGTACATGCTGGCAGCACCTTCGTGAGTAGATCAATTTCCCAAATAGTTGTTTGAAACCCCAAAAAATATATAAATTTAATTTTGGAAATTCGCTCAACTCACGTGAGCGGTTCAGCTGCGTGGTCGAATTATTTTGAAATAGTAACTTTTTATCATTTTAGGATTCAATACGTCATTCAAGTGTTTTTGTTATATCACAAACGTTTAGAATGTATATTCGTTTGCAAACTGGCAATACAAAACAAAGTTCCAAACATTTTGGTTTCTACTGTTTCAACCATTTTTATGATGGAAATTGACGAAATGATGAATTTCCAAAGTTTGCCTCAAATATACAGGGTGCCCCGTAAGTAAAGTGCCAAACTTCGGGAATAGGTTTTATGCGTAAAAAAACAAAAATCAAGATAACATTTTTTCCAACAACGGTTCATTTTCCAGAAATCCAACATTTGTTTTTTTTACAAAATAATTCATATCTAAAGAACCTTTTTACCGATTGAGTTCAAACTTGATTTGAAGTTTAACCTAATGACGATCTATTTAAAAAAAAGCGATTATATCTAATCATGCGTTTGAAAATGGCGGCTGTTTAAACCTAAATTACAAAAAAACCGTACATTTTAACAAAAAATGTAAAATAACTTTTTTGTGGCTCTTTTAATTTAATCGGATGGTGTGACTGTCAAAACAATCGGACGAAATATACAAACGTCATACGTACCCACAATATTGTTAAGTTTACTGTGTTGGTATGCCGGGTTGAACAAACCAATTGTTAGACATATCTTAACTATTATCATTTATACGATTGTTTTAAAATTTACACTATTACACAGGGAATTAAAAGGGCTGCAAGAAAGGTACCCTGACATTTTTTGTTAAAATGTTCGGTTTTGGATAATTCAGGTTTGAAAATTTCAAACTGTCGCCATTTTCCTTAAAATAGATCATTGTTAGGTTAAATTGTATGCCAAGTTTGAACTCAATGGGTCGGACCGTTCTCTATGCATGAATTATTTTCTAAAAGAAACAAAATGGCGTACATCTGGAGCATGAAGCGTTTTTGGAAAATATTTGATTTTTGATTTTCTCGTTATTTTTACCCAAATATTCATTTTCCGAAGTTTTACTTATGGGACACCCTGTAGCATGTAAGAGTTGCAGGCATTAGGAATTGACGAGAATGGTATGCGACATCTATAAAGACCATTTGATTTCTTTGTCTAGTCTGAGTATGCAATTTATTTGAAGTATTAACATTTAAAGGCTTGATCTTACATAAAAAATACTCCCGCATAAAGGTTGGCATAAATGGTTTTGGGTTTGAAAAATATGCAGGAATCCAAAATAGGAGTTGATTGTTTAAAATTTTTGATCCTCAGAAATTGTCCAAATCGTTCTTAATTTTAAAGTTCAGATAACACAAAACATGACTTAATAATAATAATCTGTATTATTGAGGCGAAGTTAGGACCATTGGGTCCTCTCTTCCACTTAACCTCAAATTTAAAAATACATAAAAATTCACACAAACAAAAATTTATAAACAAACAAAAACTGTAAAATAATAATTACTTCTAAAACATAATGTACGAAACTGAGAACTAAAAGATATGCACATTTATCTCTTAAGTAAAATAAAACTAAAAGTAAATTATGCTACACTATGTATAAACATACATAAACACTAAAAGCAGTTACATTCTCAAACACACACACACGTTCAAGAACATGCTTCAAAACACAAAACAAACGCCCGAGCCCCCGAAACTACCCAAAACTGCCGTAGAACCAACAACCCAAAGCCTTCTAGAACTGAACACGATCATTGATGCATTTCAAACTCTCCGTCAATGAATTCCAAAGCCTACATGCTGTTACAGTGAATGATTAATTAAACGTCTCAGTTCTGTGCCTGGCAAGCGTGGTACCAGGGGGGGGGGTCAAGGGGGTCATGACCCCCGCAAAAAATCTTGAATAATTAATATTTTTAATAAGCCTTTTCATACTAAATATGTTTTCATAGAAA
>JAGFPH010004252.1:60014-72157 GCA_018207615.1 Philaenus spumarius
TATTCGCAAATCGAATACAATTTTTGGGAAAGGAACGACTTGTGGGTCTAGCTCTATTAAATATTCATAGAGACATAGATGTGGATGTGAATGCCGTGGTTTGCTAAGAGCTCAAAGACGAGGTTGGAATTTGTCTTGTAATTCATATGTAGGCTTATAGTATTTCCTATAACATATTAAACCATTGATAAAATGTGAATTGTTTTAGTTTCTATTAATTTATACCTGAATTGGGTCAATTAAAAACTTGACAAGTATTTAGATGTCGCCTAAAGCTTAGATTTTAGGTGAGGAGTTCGTTGACCTGTAATTAGATAGTATAAATAAATTTGCACTAGCTATATATCACCCCCCCACCCCCCACGAGAAAAAAAAATAAAACACACAGCGATGCCCCCCCCCCCCCCCCAACTTAAGGCTGGGACCGCCCCTGTGCCTGGGTAAAAGTAATAATGAAGTTCCTCGTCGTGTGTCGGTAGCATTAATTTACATTTGAGCTAAAGACAAACCTTTCTGCCAGATAGCGTGCAATAAAAACAAAATACTGTATAACTTCGAAAAAAACTAAGTTTTAGAATTGAAATTTATTTACAATATTTTGTCACATGATCGTCACATTTTAAGTCGAAAATGAACCTTAAACAATAATTTTGTAACGCTGAAGTGTGTTAGCTAATTTTACAGTCATTGATAGCAGTATCACAATAGTTAAAATATGGGAAAATTTATGTTTTCGCCAGCTGCACGGCAATCTATCTTTTACCTTCCTCAGAGCATGCCAGCAAATACTTTATTGCTCGTGTCAATAACATGGTCTGTCCAGATTAGAGTATTGTTTATAGTGATACCAAAATTTTGTACTTTAAAACAATAAGGCAAATAATCGCCTTTTATTGGCGAATTTCCATAAGAAAGATGAGCTATTTCAGTGACCCTTATGGTGAGACTTAAGGTCGGGAGTAGTAAATGGGCACCGATCATGGTCCCCAGAACGTGTTTTGTGGTGTCATCAAAAATGTTAAGTACAAGGGTGCTCAAAAGTCCGGAGACACCCCTCTTTAGTGAGTGGGTAGAGAAAAGACAAATTCATAAAATGGTTATAATGCATACAAATATACTTTTTAATGTATCCATGGGGGAACTTTGCCCCCATCTTCAAAATTGGAAATTTTATGGGCTGCTAACATTTTTTAAATATAGATCCCTGTCGTGTGGCCCCTCATTTTCAAGGTGCTATTGATTAAAGAAAATTAACGAACTAAACTAGAGGTCTTTATCTTAACCCTACTGAAAATTGTGATCGTTTTTTTATCAATACTTTTCAAATGAGGGGGTCACACAAAGGGTCAACATTAAACAAATTTGAGAACCACAAAAAAATTTCAGTTTTGAATATGAGTTCAAAGTTGCAACATACATAAACAGTACAATTTTATGCCTTAAAAACGTTTGATTAATTTGTTTTTTCTCTACCCACTCACTTAACATTTACAGGGGTGTCTCCGAACTTTTACCGGATCTGACGGCCGAGTTTGTACCATGCGAGTGGAACGAAGCAGCGCTTAAGTTGAAGCTGGAGGCTTAAGTGCAAAGAATTTCTACTAATATATTTCGTACACATAGGTAGCTATTCAGCGCCTTCGTGAGTAGATCAACTTCCCAAGTAGTAGTTGAAACCCTAAAGCATATAAACTTCATTTTGGAAATTCGCTCAACTCTCGTCAGCGGTTCAGCAGCGCGGTCGAATTATTATAAGTTTCGGCCCACTACTTAAATCAATTTTATTTGAGAGTCTTTTAGAACAGATACATATTGATTGACATATTGTTTGGCTTGGAAAAGTGTAAGCCAAGCCTTTCAGTCGTCAGAAAACATCTCCAACATTAAAACAAACATTCGAAACACCTTTGACAGGGATTTGTCATATGGGTGTTCACACTGACAGACTAACACAAGCTACGCTATTGTGTTGCTCGCCTCCACGCCTATTTCCGATGTCGACATAACAGATAAAAAGCCTATCGTGGTTTTCTTTCACTAAATATTAGAATAAGGTAAATAGAGGTGGTGTGAATAGGATAGCCTATTGATTGCTAGAGAAACTTATCAGTTGCTGCTTTGTGGTCTATGTGTCACCACTAACGGCTCTTCTACAATCCAGCTCGAGTTCTTATCGCGTCTTATTGTTATTGTTGATAAAAACATCTGCTCGAATTGATTTATAACCAAACATAGGGTTTATTGTTATTACATAAGAGTAGGGGATTTTACTATCTCATCGAATAAAATAATTCGTCGAATGACGCTGATTTAGGCCTACTCTAGCGTAGATAGAATCACAATAAATTGCAGTGTTTATATACGCCCATATTTATTGCAGATATAATTGTTGACTGTATTGTTTTTTATAATTAGTAATAAATTGACAATACTAACAAACAAAAGCGTAATAAAACAATAAAAGTAATACAGGTAGTCTCGCAACCATTCCACCAAACTATACCATGTTGTTCAACAGGTCAAAACCAGCAAATAATTCGATCACGCAGCTGAATCACTGACGTGAGTTGAGTGAATTTCCAAAAAACCCTTTGGCTCCCGACCTCCAAATTTTCATATGTTCCAAAAATCCCAACCATTATCTGTTATGTATGTGCATAAAATCCCAGGCTAAATTCAGCACATTTTCAGTGTTTCGCAAAAAAAAAATATGTATTAAATTTATTTACTGATGAATTTTGATGATTTTGTTGTTGTTGTTTTGTTTGGAATGAAATGTTCTATAAGGTAGCACCTTTTAAAAATAAGTGTAAATTCATGTTAGATATGAATTTTTTTTTTGAAATTGTTACTGGGAAAAAATAATTTTAAATTGTGTTTACTATATTCTTGAAAATGACACAACCAAAAATGCCTAGAACAATTCTGTCCACATAACATAATTTTACACTTAAAAATGAACAAAAACCTGAAATTTCATTACATTATATTGAAAAATGACAGAGATATTAAGTTTTTTTGAAAATTAGGCTACTAGATAACCTGTTCTGCGGTTAGTTGTACGTCTATGGTCATAAGAATATACACGTCACTAACAAGTGAATGTACTCGCTTCATAATCACAATTTTTCACAATAAAAATAACTAAAAATGACAAAAGAATCACATGCTACAACAAAATATATGGATCATAATCAAAGACAACACACAAATCCAGTTATTTACCATCTGACAGATGACAAAAGCACAGCCAAAGTACATCACAATTATCTTCGTTATAGTGCACATAGAGGTAATTTTTAACGTAAGTAAACCTCATAGAGTTCTTTCTGATTTCATTGATATATAATAAACATAGACTCACTAATGATTTGTATTTTATATGATTTTTTTCTGAACGTCAGAAACTTCGGACGTCGGGATTCAACGGACATACTAACAACGTCCGAGAAATCGGACGTCGGGAGCCAAAGGGTTAAGTTTTTATATTTTACGGTTTCAACCAACTATTTAGGAAATTGGTCTACTCACCGGGCGCTGAATAGCCATCTGCGTGTACGAAATATATTTGTAGAATCTATTTGTACCCCAGCCTTCAGCCTTGGCGTTGCTTCGTTCCGCTCGCAGCGAAAAAAACTCTTTTGGCCTCGATTGGATTGCTTCACTTCTCTTCCCAAGGACTTGTATTCCAGGAATCAGCCTCGGATATGAAGCTGTCCCATTGTAAAATCCCCCACGTGGATTTAAACAGGGTACTGTTATGGTATTTTACGTTTTGATCGATTTCGGGGGAACCAGATAAGCTATAAGGTAGCGTAAAAAAACAAAATGTGCACAATAATCTCGTACATTTATTTTTTCAGATAAAGCTCGAAAAAGAGTACGTGTAATTCTAATACCGATCAAAAAACGTTCCTCCGGTTGTTGGATAACGAACTCGTCTGAGCGCCCTAGAAAACCAACGTATGTACCACATTTTGACCAAATCTGACGACGAAAAATGCGATCGTTAAAGTGCAAACACATATATAAACTATAAAATGTTTTTAATGACACACAAAACGTGTTCTGAGGACTAAGATCGGTGCTCATCGACTACTCCCGACCTTATGTCTCGCCATAGAGTCACTGCAATAGCTCATCTTTCCTGAGGAAATTTGCTAATAATAGGCCTACTATATAACATGTGTCCATATTGATTCGTTTAGAAGTTACCTGTCCGTATGTGTGTTTTGGAAAAAAAATTATTTCATGAAGAGTGTCATAATGAGTTTATGGTAAAAACGGTTCTTGAGATATTTTTCAAAAACACACATAGTGGCAACTTTTAAGAAACTAAGCAAAATAGGACACCTGTTATATTATACTATTTGCTAGTTTTGCACTATTAAATAACATGGTAAAGTTTGGTAGAATACAGTCTTTTTACAGTGTTTTTAGACACCAAGTATACTTTAATTAAAACAGAATACCTATTAATTACAGTTATATTCTTAATCTTTTATTCAAGTATTAAAATTTATATTGCAACAAATAATACTTATTCTCAGTTAAACAATAATAGAGCTTAATATATTTCTTCTTGGAATTAAATTTTTGTTTAATGTCTAAAGCCTTTTCCACCAAACGGGCAAAACAAAAACAAAACACAAACTCGTGTCGATTAAAACAAAACTGTGACTTTTCGCAAACTTTTTGAAGACCGGCTTGTTTGGCGACAGTTGGAGTTTTGTTTTTCGGGTCCCGCTCGGAAGCGTTTCGACGTGTTTTGAAACTCGAATCTGTTTAGTGGAAACCGTCGTGTTGTGTTTTCTATTTTAGCCTTGTATTCCGTTTTGCTAGAGTAAATACGAATGTTATACCAAATTGGTAATTTAATTTCTTTGATGCAATATTTCATAGTGTTTTAGGTAATCTTTTAATCTAAGTTGGGACACGTCAAATTTTTTGATCAAAGATCTTTGACAAAGAAATTTGATAGTGTAATACAGGCCTTTAACGTGAATATTTTATAAATGCACAATTAACTGTACAATAAAATTACTGTAAATATGTAGCCTATTAATTAAGTTAATGACTTTAAAATCGAGTGAATTTGTTGAATTTAATAAAATTAATTATCTTCTGTAAACATGTTGGTTGGTTATTGAAGAAAATGTGTTCTGACTTCCTCGCGACATCTAGTGGAATAAACGGTACCAGAAACTGGCACATACTTTCTCACAAACATATTTAAATTATTATCGGGCAATGCATTGAGTGCTTCGCACGCCAGCCCCCATATGTAACCCCAGCTGTGACTTCATAATTGTATTAAAGTATAAGAGGGGATAGTTCATTAAAGTAGGAGAGTAACTAATAAATATTATTATTATTACCTAAAGAGAAAACTATTCGATCGATTTCGAACAAATTTGCACCAAACATGTCAATTAGGTGTGTATAGAGTCACGAAAAAAGTTTTGAAAAATTTTGAAAAACAACTTCCTTTTTGACCAAAAAAACCCCAAAATCAGTTATTATTATTATTATTAGCTAAACGAACATTTTTTGAAAGATGCGGTTTTTTGCATAGGCCTATGGTAGGGTACATTAAGCGCTACAAATAAGCCAAATTTTATCAAAATCGTTAGAGACGTTTTTTTTATAAAAAAGTAACTGATTTTTTGGGGTTTTTTGGCCAAAAAGGGGGTTGTTTTTCAAAATTCTTCAAAACCCTTTTCGTGTATCTATGCAGGCCTAATTGCCATGTTTGGTGCAAATTTATTCGAAATCGATCGAATAGTTTTCTCTCTAGCTTTGTATACATACAGACATTTTATTAAAAAAAAAACACTTTTTTGGACTCAGGGGGTCCCAAAAAGGATATAGCCACAAAAATCCTGACATCGATTTTTTTGCGATCACTATAATTTCTCTATATTATTATAGTATAGTGAGAAAGTAAAAGGACCGAAAACAAAAATAAAACTCGAAAACAAACAGAACAAAATGTAGCCCGCTTGATGGAAACAAGAGTTTTGGTGTTTTATTTCAGTTTTATTTTTGTTTTTCTGGTTCTAGAAAACACAAACAAAACTAACTCAACTGTCCGTTTAGTGGAAAACCGGCTTAATGCCTTCCGGAGTTATGAGCTACTGTGTGCAATACACTATAGAGTATAGACGCATTGTATTTATGACAAAAGAAATGAAGGCGTTACTTCCTGTTCCCAGATCAATGAAATGTTGCTCTCACTACTTTTGGCCAAATAAATATATCGTTCGGCAAAGTGTATGAGCTAGGCTATCAACATGCCGCTCAGGCCAGATTTCTTAGATAATTTCGTCCTTAAATTATAAAGCGTGCAGTATAGTTTTTTAAATTTAAATACGTAAATGCTAACAGAAATTTGTTAGGACAATATTAATCACCCATTGTATTTGCTTAGTATTTTCATAGCATGATATTAGAATAGTACCTGGGAAATAAAGATATTTTTTTGTAAAATTAATGTTTTTTACCCCCGCAAATGGTAAACAACTGTTTAACTTTTTCTAAAATTAAAAATTAAAATTAACGCAATTCTCGCTAAAATACGTTTATTAGCCAAACTCGTTTCAACGACAAAGTCGTCATCTTCAGTGACACATGAGCTACAACTAAATTATAACTGTTTAACTGTTCTTTACTTACGCTCTCCAACTAGTAGGTACAATTGTAACTGTTATTTTTTTCAAACATCGTTTTGCACATCAAAAATAATATTTAATAGGTCGAATTATACATCAGCATACTCGTGACATTCTAGCTAATAATTTGGTATATAGTTCATTTACTCTATGACTTATAACAATCACACAAAAGTTTTGAATCTATGACAGCATCGTAACGTAGTTGATTTTCCAGTTAAAACGTTTGTTTATTTAGTGCGTTGTGTTTTGATTTGGAGTTTTATTTATTATAATTATTGTGAATTAGTGAATTATTATAGGAAATTGTGTCCTCTATAATATTATAAAGTTTACAAAAACTAATTTTGTATTTTAAATGTTCTATACATTTTTGAATATATATGTCATTTTTTTAATTACTCACTTTTTTAATTTTACCCGAAAATTTTGTTTTATTTTTCGAAATTGAAAACTTTTTTATGGTTTTATATAAAGGAGTTTGTTTGCTACTTTTTATGTATTTTCGATTTATCAACAAATATTTTTGTATTTCACTAAAGCCCTAATTTTGGAACTTTTATTTACAAAAACATCATTTTCTGTTCAAAAAAACAAAATGGAGAAAATTTCAAAAATATTTTGTCAATACAGAGCAATGTTCTCTGAACAAGAAAATATATAATAATGTATACTTCACTTTGTAATACATTTTTTAGATTTTTAAATGATAATATGCTCAAGCAGTAAAAAAGAACCCTGCCAGATGAGATGGAGTGTTTTAATTTGCTTGTCCCTAATAGGAGTAATTCCACAATAAAATAAATTTCTAGATTTTCAAAATTAGTGTATAAACGTCCAAATTTCAAATTGTAAAATTTCAATTTATTTTTTATATCCTGAAGAATTTTCTGTATTTCAGTCTTACATTTGCAACGAGATGTCGTCGATTGGTAGATCGCCTCTCTATCGCTAAGCAACAAGAGAAAATGTCTAACCGGACACACAAACATGAATTACCTGTGAATGTCCTATATGGCGCCGAACTCGGCGTCAGAATTACACATTAAGTTTTGTTTCAAGTTGCAAAAAAGAGCCATAAAGGAGCTCATGAAATGTTAAAAATCAGTGTATGGATAATGTAGTAACACTAAAGACTGTTCATGGGCGATTTAAAAGCGGAAATGAGTCGGTTGAAGAGGAGGAACCGCAAATATAGATGAAAATGTGTAAAATGTGGCCAAACTTGTTCTTTCAAACAGACGAATGACTATTCTAGAGCTTACCGAAGAACTTGACATCTCGTACTGTCCATGCAAAGCATTTTAACCGATAATTTGCAAATGAGACGAAAGAGTGGAACATTTCAAAATAAATACAAATTTTAATGACATCCCAAAAAAAGGTGTTCTGGGGACCATGATCGGTGCTCATTGGCCACTCCCGACCTTAGTCTTACCATAATTTTCCTATGCAGTATCATCTTTCCTATGGACATTCTTCGCTAATAAATAGGTATAATTTCCCCACATAAGCTGTGGCATGTTTATGGAGGCCTAAACATACTTAATAAAGGTTTTTATATATAGAGATACACTTTAAAAAATTTGGTGTACTAAAATGTTATTTCATTTTACAATTATAAAATTGCCATTGTCTCAAGGAATTAAAAATATTAAATTCAATTAGGTCTACCTTAGCATATTCTTTAATCCGAACGAAGCCAATTTCGAGCTTGTCATACAATAATTTTAAGCGTATAAAATCAGAATAATTAAAATGAACTTCTATGAAAATTCGCTACTAAGTATTGTTTCTATTCTTTATTGTTGCGACAGTTTATTAGAGTCTGCACTACATAAAGCTTACCATTACACTCGCGACAAAATTGTGGAACGTATTTAATCAACAGAACTGAAACTACTCGGCCACTGATAGGAAGAGTGTGTCAAAGTAAATAAAGACTATTTAATCACCTTCCCGTGTTACATTTAATTACATCTTACATTATGTCAATAAATAATTACTAGACCTACATAACCAAATTACTTATGTTTACAGTTAAAATAAACGTAGGCTATAATTCTCATTCTGTAGGCCTATATTAGGCGTATTCATAAAGACTTAATAAATCGATCACCCGACTAAACAGATGCGTGAGTTGAGCGAATAAAAAAAATAGTAATTTGACCACGCAGCTGAACCGCTGACGTGATTTGAGCAAATTTCCTAAATTAAGTTTATAGGCCTATGTTTTAGGGTTTCAACCAACAATTTTGGAAATATGACTACTCACGACGGTGCTGAATAGCTGCAAAATGCTTCGCACGCCATTCCACGTATTAGGAGTATCTTCAATACACAAAGCATTGCATGCTTCGCACACCATTCCGCATATTGAGATCATTTTTAATACACAAGGGATTGCGTGCTTCGCACGCCATTCCGTATATTGGCAGTATTTTCAATACAAAAAGCATAGCGTGCTTCGCACGCCATTCTGCATATTGGAACTATTTTCAATACACAGTGCATTGCGTGCTTCGCACGCCAACCCCACGGTAGAATCCACCAAATGGATTTGAACCGGGTACTTTTATGGTATTTTACGTTTAGATCGATTTTGGGGAAACCAAGCGAGCTATAAGGTCGAGAAAAAAACAAAATGTGCAGAATAACATCCTACATTTATTTTTGTTGAATCAACTCTAAAAAACATTTATTCTCATAGGAAAAATCTCAGAAAATAGTTACTTCAGGTCAAAAAACGTGCTTCCGGTTGTTGGATTTTTTTTGGCTAACGAACTCATCCGAGCGACGTAGACAACCAACATGTGTACCAAATCGGACTTAAAATGCGTCCGCACACATATATACATAAATATATACATGATTTTTAATGACACCTCAAAACGTGTTCTGGGGACCATGATCGGTGCTCATTTTTCCTATGGAAATTCGCTAATAAGTTTAGATGTTTTAGAGTTTCAACCAACTATTTGGGAAATTGGCCTACACACGAATGCGTTGAATAGCTGCCTTCCAGAAGTAAATTAGTAGAATCTGTTTGCACATCAGCCTCCAGCACCGGCTCGCAGCGGACGAGTTTGCACGTCGTGTTTGCGGGCTCGGATTATGGCTGCTTTGCTTCGCTTCGCTGGATTTGAACCGGTTACTTTTATGGTATTTTACGTTTTAATAGGTTTTGGGGGGGACCAGACGGGCTATAAGGTTGGGTATACAAACAAAATGTGCAGAATAATATCCTAAATTTACTTATTGTTTCAGATATAACTCCAAAAATGCCGTTCCAGCACGAAAAATCTTAAATAGTTGTTACTTCCGATCGAAAAATCTGCTTAGGAAAGTTGGATTTTTTGGCTAGCGAACTCGTCTGACCCACATATAAAACCAGCGTTTGGACCAAATCGGATGTAAAATGCGGCCGTTAGAGTGCGAACATACGTACAATTTTTAATGACACCCCAGAACGTGTTCTGGTTACCATGATCGGTGCTCATTGACCACTCCCGACCTTAGGTCTAACCATAAGAGTCACTGCAATAAATAGCTCATCTTTCAACTACTTTTAAAGAGCTTATACAAAATATCTGCAGTTATGACCAAATCAATCTCGTGACAGATCTTTAATTAAGTTCGTGACTCTTTTAATTAGATATAAAATTACAATAATTTCAACAAGTGGAAACAATGCAATCAGTAGTGGGTGATAAGGGAACAAATCATTTGGTGAATGAGCAACAACTTGCCACTTGAATACACAAATATATCGGTGATATCACATCAAAGCCTGCTGCCGATGTTCAAATTTCTATTTATAAGTATTTGACGTACAGGCTTAGTTTAAGTGTCTTTTTATCTGTGTGTCGTCATGTATGTACGACAACTGAAGCGAGTTTTTCCGCTGCGAACGAAACGAAGCAGCGCGTGAGCCGGGGCTGAAAGCTGAGGTACAAACAAATTCTACTAATATATTTCGTACACGCAGACAGCTATTCAGCGCCTTCGTGAGTAGACCAATTTCCTAAATAGTTGGTTGAAACCCTAAAATACATAAACTTAATTTTGGAAATTCACTCAACTCACGTCAGCGGTTCAGCTGCGTGATCGAATTATTTCCTACTTTTGACCTGCTGAACAACATGGTAAAGTTTGGTGGAATGATTGCGAGACACCCTGTATTACATTTATTGCTTTATTACGCTTTTGTTTGTTAGTATTGTCAGTTTATTACTAATTATTAAATAAAATACCGTCAACAATTATATCTGCAATAAATATGGGCGTATATAAAACACTGCAATTTATTGTGATTCTATCTACGCTAGAGTAGGCATAAATCAGCGTCATCCAACGAATTATTTTATTTGATGAGATAGTAAAATCCCCTACTCTTATGTAATAACAATAAACCCAATGTTTGGTTATAAATTTGTATACTAGGCAGGTATTTAGCGCCTTCATGAGTATACCAATTTCCAAAATAGTCGGTTAAAACCCTAAAACAAATACACTTAATTAGCGAATTTTCATACGAAAGATGAGCTATTGCAGTGATCCTTACGGTGAGACCTAAGATCGGGAGTAGTAAATGAACACCGATCCTGGTCCCAGCACACGTTTTGGGGTGTCATTAAAAATTGTACATGTACACATCTATATATATAAAAGTAAATTACCACTCACTCACTCACTCGCTCATCACGAAATCTCAAAAACTACTGAACGGATTGGAACGAAATTTGGTATGTAGCTTCCTCTAGGACCATGGGTGCTCACTAAGAAGGGGTTTCAAAAAATTATAAATCTTAGGGGGATTTGGGGGGGTCAAAGTTACTAAATCACCATTTCTCCAAAACTACCAAACGGATTGGAATGAAATTTGGTATGTAGCTTCCTCTAGGGCCATAGGTGCTCGTTAAGAAAGGGTTTCAAAAAATTCGAAATCTTAGGGGGGTTTAGATGGGTCAAATTTACTAAATCACGATTTCTCCAAAACTACCAAATGAATTGGAATTAAATTTGGTATGTAGCTTCCTCTAGGGCCATAGGTGCTCGCTAAGAAAGGGTTTAAAAAATTCGAAATTTTAGGGGGTTTGGGGGGGTCAAAGTTACTAAAAATCCCCATAAAAATACATAGTATAATATATTTATTGATATATTTTTTTTATAATATACATTTAACTTTGATTTCTCTATCGATCAATGCAAATCCGGATCGGGGCATCTATCTATATATTTTGCTGCTCCGATCTATATATTTATCATCATATCTAATGAACGATTTGTCTAAACATGGTGAAATCTCAAACAATATATACTATTTATGAGATAGATATTCCAATTAAACAAAATATTGTACGGTTATAAGTCTTACGAAATTTCTTTGAAGGGTTTAAAATATTTTTAAATTGGATTTTTTATTTTGTTGCCTACAGACTGATCACGATTTCTTAAAATGTATATAGCCTT
>JAGFPH010004252.1:72257-86484 GCA_018207615.1 Philaenus spumarius
TTGTTGCCTACAGACTGATCACGATTTCTTAAAATGTATATAGCCTTCAGGCAAGAAACCTGGCACAAATATCTGTACCTTGCACCTCCCGCCCCTTTCTCACTTTCACTTTCCTACTCACTGACCACAAGGCAATGGTGCATCAGTTGGGCTTATCATTTTGATGTTCTCATTCCTCTAAACATTTTGATGTTCTTCTATTCCTAGTACTCCCGTTCCCTTTCATACTACGAAGGATAATATTCGAGGAAATTGGGCAACTTTCAGACCAAACCGTGTTTTTCATCATTCTGTTACTGATGAGTCCCACCGTAAATCGCGAGGCTGTCAAAAGATACAATAAAAAAAATCCTGCCGTGCATCGTGAGGCTTCCAAAAAGTACAGTCAACAAAATCCACAAGTCAAAATGGCTGCCGTTCCAAAATACAGTTCTAAAAGATGTCAAATGAAGGTTCTTCCATGGTCTGAAAAATCAATGTCAGGGTTTCACTACAACTGCAACACCGATTATCACAAAGACAAAACAGTTGAACTAGATCCTATGACGACATGTAAATGGTGTACAGCTATGAAGTGGTATAAATGACATGGTTTAGAACCTACGATTCATATCCTTATGACACACAAAATTACCATCATTTGTCGCATTTATTTCACCAAAATAATTATGCAATAGCGAAGCATTGCCGGGTCAGCTAGTATAGTATGTGTTCGGACTCTAACCTTCTTATTTAAGATTTGGTCCAAATTTGGTACACACGTTGGTTGTCTAAATCGCTCAGAAGAGTTCGTTAGCCAAAAAATCGAACAAACGTTTTTTACCGGAAGTAACTATTTTTTTAGATTTTTCCTACTACAGTATAATGAAACTTTTTTAGGGTTTTATCTAGAAAAAATAAATGTAGCTTGGTTTCCCAAAATCGATCAAAACGTAAAATACCATAAAAGTACCCGGTACATGTGGGAGATTTTACCGTGGTTGCACCTTCTGGATCCAAGGTCGACGGCCGAGTTTGTACACTGCGAGTGAAGCGATGCAGCCCATAACCCGAGGCCGCAAGGACGAGTTGCAAACTCGCAAAGCAACACGTGAGTCGAAGCAGGAAGCGTAGGTGCAAACAATTCTACTTATATATTCCGTACAGCGGCAGCTATTCAGCACCTTGTGAGTAGACTGATTTCCCAAATTGTTATTTGAAACCCTAAAACACATACATTTAATTTTAGAAATTCGCCAAAAGTTACGTCAGCGTTTCAGCTGCGTGATCAAATTACTTTGGAAAAACGCTCAACTCACGTCAGCGGATCGAATTATCATTAGCATAAATTTCGTACTTGGCTAATTTCAATCTCACAATTTCCAATCTTCAAATCATAATTACTAACCTTTTCTAATCATCTAAGTAAAAATTGTTTCTAGTCAACAAGTTTGAGACGGAGGGAAATATTTCAAACTGTTTTTATCTCAATATTTGACTTTGTAACTTTTGATCAAATTTGCCTCTTGTCTAACTATCGTTATATTTTATAAATGATGAATATTCTAGTTTTTGTAGCTAAAATTTTAACAACTTCAATTTAATTTTGTTTCAGAGCCCTACACATGAAGGAACACCCGGACTATAAGTACAGACCACGAAGGAAACCCAAATCACTAGTACAGAAAAAAGAAACCAAATACAACGGTTTTACTCTGGACCCATCACACATACCAAGGAATTTAATCCCACCGCCGCCACCACTTTTATCTCCAGACAGCGACTTAAAGTTCCCAAGGACTTTCTTCCCGCCGTTCCACTACCCTCTGTACCACGCTGCCAAACTTCACGCAGAAGAACTCGGTGGCGGTAAGATGGCGGCCGATCTCGCGTTCCAAGCGCTCTACGGCAGTTCGTTGTACTCTCACGCCGCAGCGGCCGCAGCGGCAGCAGCCAGCTGGCCGGGGAACCTCCCCAGTCCTCCGGTCATCCCGTGCGGTTGTCCGTCTACGGAACAATCGCCGAGTCCACCGTCCGATTCCGTCAAGCGACCGGTCGCGTACCTCCTCATGAAGCCGGAAGAAAGGTATTCGCCTCAACACGTCATCTGAAGGCCGCTCCCGGTCCTTCCCGAAGTAACTCGGGGAGGTCTGGGATCCAATCTATGGCCTTCGGGGTCTTGGTGGAGCGCTCCTAGTACTGCGACGTCCTCCGTACTCCCGCCTCCTGGGATCGAAGAACGACCCGTGTCTCGGAACAGTGCTCAGTTGGACGATCGTTCTCAAGACTGAAGTGAAATTAAGTGAAATCAAAGTAGCAAACTTGTACATAACGTGACAGTAGTAGCATAGTATATATACGATGTAGATAATTTACGAATTAGATAACAATTCACTCTCCGGTGTTTTGTAATTAAAAATCTTTAAGACTGCTTAGCGCACGTTCATTAGAAAATATATATATTCAATCTGTATTAATACTAAGTATATTATTAAATTATGTTTCAGTAAATGTTATAACCTATTTGTTATCGGTTTATTTCATTATTGGAACATTTTGTACCATTTGTGTTTATACAGTCAATGCATAGACTTATCGGAATTTATGATTCAATTCTCATCGCCAAGGTCAAATATAATTCTATATGATAATGTAAGAACTAAAACTAGTAAACTTTAACCAAACAAATTTTGTAATCCATAACATTCTATAATACTTTTTCGAATAAATATTGCAATTAATTTTAAAATGCACCTTTAAAAATTATAAGAATATTTTATTTAAGACTATTGTCATTTTTTATAAGCCCAACCGTTTAAGGGTGTTCAATACCAAGGCAAAACAGTCTCATACAGTATTCTTCAATATTACTTATATTTCATCTAATTTTGAAGATAATCTTTTGTGCTTTGCAGGAAATCGTTCTTGGCCATCTAAATTATGATTCATAGATGGCAAAAATGGCAAGTTATCAATGTGTATTAAAGATGTTTTCTTATATGTAGAGACTAGTAAGCCCCCGTGAAAATCACAGGCTGATTAATTAGATACACACATCTGTAATACATCATTTAAAAAACAAACTATTTTAAAACAACAAAATGCAAAATGTAGGGACGAATTTTGGTCATTCTGGCGCATCTTGGGAGGTTTTTATATATGTTACGGTCAAAGTGAATAATCAGCGATTATGTATAATAGCTAGACATCATGTATAATGACTAAATTATAACCTTTATCTGTTTTCCAGTCGTTATAAAAACCGCTATTATGATTTGGCTGAATTAGTAATTACATTCGCTAGTCATTGTGGTAGCGATTATTGCGACTGTAATAGTCACTTTATCTAGACATTATACATAATATCCGGCTAAAGTTAAGATAACCTTCTGTAATTTGCAGGACACAGTTCATGAACATCTAAGTTATAATAATAAATAGATGACACAAATAGTAAATTATCAATTTCTGTTAAATAAAGATGTTTGCTTATAAACAAGACGAAAAACATTATTTTCAATCGATTCACTTGATAGTAGTAAAACATCTGGCTGAATTGTGTTACCTACTAACTATACATTGGAGCTTTCTGCAAATTTAAATACCGTGTCCACATGGCTGAAATAAAAAATAAGACCGTTATTAGTAAAAACGTAAGCGTATACAAGCGATATTCTAGTCGCGCTCGAGCGCCTTACCATCGCCTTCCTACTCAAGGTTTACTCGCTCACTGAATTCAATGCATTTACTCGAGTGGTATGAGCACCCTTAGAGAACTCCAAAACAGATAAAACATAACAAGCAGCCGATAGAAGTTTGACCTAATATAGGATTCAAAATGTATTTTTTGTTCTTGGATATTACACAAAATAAACGAAAGATTCGCATTTGAAGTTTGAATGACTATTTGATTTATTTTTGATGATAATAGTATTTTTCCGGATATTTATGTAATGTGGCTGATTTATCATAAAGACAGAAGGCTGCAAGCCTCTGCCTAGTTTTCAACGAGACAACTATTTGACTGCTAACTCCTTACATATTTTATAACATGGTTGTAGCTCTCGTGAACTCGTTCATGCATAATACAAGGTTTGGATATTCACTCTCGTAGGTATACTATTTATGCCCATTTATAAACATGTGTGATGTATTGTCCGAATGTGCTGCTATCTATTGGCTTCATATTGAACGTTATCAAATCAAATTTTATCTGTGACTTTAGCAAGGACAAAATTACAATTTGGTCGGCTCTGTCTTAGCTATCTTTGTATGTATCTATTTCCGGTATTTTTTATAAAAATATAATCTGCAAGAATTCAGTTAAATCTTTTTCTAAACAATCTTGAAAACAGATATTAATCGGTTTACAGTTGTTAATTTATAAGTAACAGACTATAAAATGTATCATCGTGCAATTTAAAAAGACAAAATAAAATTAATATATTTCAAATATTATATGTATTAAAAAAATATTTTTGGAAGTTTTTATTGTTTTAGTAAAAGGCTAGGCCTCTTTTATGCACGCGTTTTGTGCATCTCGACGCCGCGCGCCGACGCGCGGGCGCAAAAAGGCACCACTATTGTAACAAAATAAAAAATCAATGCAACATTTTATGCACTGCCGCTCGACGCTCTTTAGTGTCCATTGTTTTTTGCGTATGCATCAGTTTGCACAAAACACGTGCATAAAAGGGGCCTTATAATTATAAATAAACAAATTTCTAAAGAGCACCCAAGGTTCAGCACTATCTTCCTACATCTTAACAGTTAAAAATGTAAGACTAAAACAAATAATCGTTTTGCTGCGCATTCGACTTATTAGTTAATTTGCTTATAAAAATATGATTAAATAAATTTACTATTTTAAAAAACTAATATTTTATTTCGTTTATTGTACCAATTTGTTGAAAACTTTTAAAAAAACTCATAATTTTTGAAAAGTGAAAAATCATATATGGCAGCGGTAAATACGTTAATCTTATATTCTTAAATGAGCAATAATTGTATGTTTTTGCAGAATTTAATTTCGAAAACGGCTCTAAGGATTCCCTTGTAATTTGGTACATAAGTTATTTGTTACCCAAAAAGTCAGTTGGACTTATTGAAAATTACCGGAAAACTCGTTTTCTACATCTTTTTCTCAAATTAAAAAGTAAAATTTGTCCATTTAAAATACACAGCACAGCTGATGCATAATTTGCCCATTTAAAATACACAGCACAGCTGATGCATAAATGTTTTCAATGCCAGTACCATAATCAGATGTTTCCTTTAAAGTTGTGTGGTAGGCCTAATGGCTGATTTCACACTTACCGACTCGACACCGACACGACATCGACACGATACAGCAATAGTACCGATGTCGTCACGATATCGGCAGACGTGTCTTTCACATTCACCGACTCGATGCCGATACCGACACGACCAATTGTACAAGCTATCGTGTAGATTGACCCAAAAAATACATAGGACAAACAAGTATTTCCTAAAAATCCTATATGGTATTTACACTCATTTAGGGTACGTTAAACTATAAACAAACAACAATGTTTAAATACATTTACAATATTTAAACACAAACCTAACATACTTTGCAGTTTCCATTATGTTTAATACTGTACATTGAGTTTGTCGAAATAGTCAATCGATAAAAACATTTTAATTAAACATATTTATTAAAATATTTTGATAAAATAATCTTTAAAGATAATTTTATAATTTGCTTTATCGGGGATATAAAACAAAGCTAGAGTTTAGCTGATGGTATCATAACCAGATCGTAGATCGGCTTCCAGCTAGTTTTAATTAGCAATTCATAAGTTCATGTTGAGAATTTTCAGTTTTAGTTTAGAATTCTTGGTGTAATTATATTATATAATCGACAGCTGAAGTAATTTAATTATAATTCCATTACTAAAAGATTTAATAGGCCTATAAATTGAAAACTTAGTGTTGGGATTTTATTCCATTAGTTCTTGCAGTATCATGACAAATTTTAGGTAAAACAATGATGACAAATAATGAGAGTATTTTGTAAAATTGGACAATTCATAAAATAGGCCAAGATTTTTATTTCACATTGTTCTTGTATATAGTTTTTGGTAATATGATCCAAAATAAGGCTTTTGTCAGAAGTAAAACACCCAGTTGAGATCTTTTCCCCATACTGAGGTTCTTTTATTATAAACATTGTAGAGAAAATAGCCTATCAATTTCCCTCCTCTTAGAAGGGAGTTTGGAGAGGTCGAAAGGGTACAAAGACGACTTTTTTGCTTTAGCGGGAAAACGGTGGACTTTTTAAACAAGCGTTAAATAAGAAGGTTGTAGCTTAAGAAAATACCTTTTTTTAAGACACATGTTATGGATTTAGATTCCGTGGTTTAGAAAAAATCCAATCATGCTAGAAATTTAAAATTTGATAAAAAAGGCTATTTATGGCATAAGAATGAAGTAAACAAATTCAAGCCCTTCCGGCCGCTCCAAGGGGGGTTTAAAAGGAAAATAGAGGTTTTTAAACAGAAAAATTTCAATTAAAAAAACCTTTAATGCATTTTTTATAAAATTGTTTGATATTATACTTTATGGCATCACTATTTTGAGACCTTAAGCACCTCTTTCGTGACCTTGGGGGGAACAGTTATGAGGGTTGAAAGGTAAAAACGCGTTTTTCGACGACAATACGTGTATAACGGGAAACTGAGCAACATTTCTAATACACAATGAATACAAAAGTTGTTTCTTACATCAATACCTTTAATTTAACATGATAAACGTCTTTCTAAGTGCTATAGAACTCGGGTAATGTTATATTAAAAAAATATAGCTATCTACCTCATCCGCACAATGCTTTTTTGTTCCCTTTCGACACTCCCCCCCCCCCCCCTTCTTGAGGGGGGAAATTGGTAGAGTTTTTCTACAATGTTTAAGATAAAAAGAACCTGTGGGTAAAAGATCATACTTGGGTGTATTAATTCCAATGCAAATGTTATTTTACCTGTGCTAATTATCATATAGAAAATCGACTTTGAAACTGAAAACCTTTTGTAAATTAACCATCTACGTTCTAATGTTCAAATGATAGGCCAGGTTCGATTTAAATATATCTCGATTTTATAATACGAAAAAAACCATATTTCCAGAACAAAAACTGTTATCGATTCTGAGGTGTAATGTATCAACTTTATTGGAAATCTCACTAGTAATAAAATACGATCAAGTGTGTACTGATTGAATGTATTTTAAAATGTGTACATATTGTTGTACGATGTGATGTTATTATTTGTTAGATACTTTTTAATGTATAAACTTATGTTGAGTTGTGTTTATATTACCTTACCCGTCGCAATAAAGACATACAAAGACAACATGTTTTTAATTCCAAACCACAATACTTCCGTATTATTTTTCCTACAGCTATTTAATAAAGTGTGCAAACTAAACTGCATGTGTTCAGCGTCAAGTAATTTATACCCCTTTGATTTACTAATACTTTTCACACGCCAGCTGTTTACTCTGAACACTTAGGTTGTGCCCCCTAACTTGAGGCAGCCCAAACTAACCTGGAAGGTTTATTGCCACCCGTCCGCAACCGATCCTTTTACAATCCTATTAGCTACGTTTCCGTGAACGCCCTAGTTCAATATTAAAATAAAACTAATTATAATGTGATATACTGATTCACGAGTTCATGTTAAGAACAACGATGTAACAAACATTTCTGTAAAAGGGTCGGTTCCCGACAGGTGGAAATAAACCCTCCAGGTCAGTTTCGGCTGCCTCAAGTTAGTGTGGCACGACCTACAGAGTACAAAGTAAACCGCTGATATAGTCTATGTTTTGAAAATTTTTACTGTTGTGGAACTAACCTCTGTAAAACAGATCTTTTTAAAAACTAAAACACTTATTTAAAATGTAGCTGTAGGAAAAATGTTGTGTGCATTACGGGCGCAAAGTTTCCTTTGTTACCCTCAATGAACTTTAACGCCCGAGGCCTAGCCTCAAATATTTATCTTGTGTGACAAACTCAACTTTGCACCCTAGATACATAAATAACTATTTTAGTTCGGGCCTATCTTCGCTCATAATAGAAATTGTTTCTCATCGGATTTTTTTTTAGCAATCTTACGCAAAAAGAGTGCCTTATAACAAATCCGCGCGTTTCCAGAGTTACCAACGGCGGGCAAAAATTGTTAGGCTATAACATTTTCTGAAAAACATTGTAAAAATTTTTCGGAACAAAAAAGGAACAATTTTCTTACAGGTTGTTTAGACCATTTAACACAAAAAAAGGTTTCTTGCAATTTTTTCTTTAAAATTGATCGCTTTCAAGGCATACAATTATTTTAGATCTAAAAACTGCTAAAATAATTGCAGTTTTAGATGTTGCCAAAATTCTTAGGTAATCTTTAGCCACTCTTTAATAGCCTTTAACAATATCCCTAAGAGTTATTGGTAGACTACATATTTTGGTCTGTTTTTAATTGTTAACTAGGAGTATGTATAGTGTATACTTTTCATGAGTGCGGACGAGGACCGAGAAACTCTCTCGATTGCACCAAAAAATCGAATGAGAAACAATTTTTCATCGCAATGTATCGAAATGAATAATTTTCAATTACAGCTGTGAATATTAAAAGTGATAATTTCCCGGTCTGATCCGGGAAAGACAGCTAGAGATTTTTCCCGTACTGCTATGTAGTTACGCACTCTAACACCAATTGCGCTGGTGGCATTTTGCTACTATAATAGTTACGTAATTGAAATCAACTGTTCTTATTAATTTAAATAGCGGTATAAACGTAAAAACAATGCAAACACTATTGTTGTCATTATTTTGTGATTGAGCAATCTTGATAAAACGATTGACAAAGATTTAAATGATCCATTACGACTATCGTAATATGATAATTATATATAGATTATTATTATTAATTACGTATTATAGTTTATTAAGTAAAGTAGCGGAAACTAGTAATCATCTGCTTCCAAAAAAAAATCAAAGGATAGATATGAAGACGATTATAAAAAATCCATTGATTGGTGTACAATGAAAAAGTTTAATAGTTAACACTTCTTTCTTTATTATTATTATTGTTATTATTATTATTTACAGTGTGATGAAAAATATCGATCATAACTGGTGCCTAAATAGTTATTCCGATCCTTCGTCAAATGTCCGCGCTCGGCTATCGCCTAGCACGGAAAACACAATCGCGTAATGAAAAGACCATTTTCGGTACTACTGATGAAATTGGGAAATATACTGTTCTAGTGTGGGTGAAGATAGGCCCTAGAGATCTTAGGTTCAACTGTAGCGAAGCAAAATCTACGTTTGACCTATAAATCTCTAAGATCATTAAATGTACAGCATATTTGAAAGGCTTCGTTAATGTGAATTTTTACACGAGCTTACAGCCCGTCTGGTCCCTCCAAAATCGTTTAAAACGTGAAATACCATAAAAGTACTGTGTTCAAATCCACGTGGGGATTTTACCGTGGGGCAGCTTCTGAGGCCGTAAGGTCGAAGCGAGTTTTTCCGCTGCGGAAGCAGAACGTGACCCGTGGCTGGATGATGAGGTACAAAGAAATTCTACCAATGTATTTCGTAAACGATAGCAGCTATTCAGCACCTTCATGAGTAAACCAATTCCCCAATGGTTGGTTAAAACCCTAAAACATATAAACTTAATTTTGGAAATTCGCTCAACTCATGTCAATGGTTCAGCTGCGTGAACCAATTACTAAAATTTGTATTTACCACCACTGGGCGGTTTTATTCTCAGGAACCAAAAATGTTATCTAACATAGCTAATAAAATACCAATTCAAAAACTATTATTAACTCAGACCCAGCCACCAACTTGAGTTTCAACTCTCATAAGGGCAATGTTAAAAGCGTAACAAGATTACTGGAGAAATAATCGTCGGAAAATTATTCTGCCTACACCTATCATCCTTAGGCTTGTTTCACACATGCACGGTTCTCATACGGATCATATAAAGTTTTGCGTTTTCATCCGTACACTAAGTAGTGATCATGGAGAGAAGGCAAGTTGGTGAAATACTTACCGATTTCAATTTTTTTTAGTGACGTCAAATTCATCATAGTCCTGGAAAATTTCAATGCAAACATCTTTCCATGCTTCCTACGTCTTAAATTTATCCTTATATTTTTCTCCAGTCTTGTCCTACAGCACTGCTTTAGATTGCACTGAAATAATCAGCCGATCCACATCAACGACTCATAGTATTTATCGGCAAATTAAAAAAAATAAACGGTGCCAGAAACTGGCACATACTTTCTCACAAACATATTTAAATTATCGGGTAATACATTGCGTGCTTCGCACGCCAACCCCCATAGTGGAAATATTTTCAATACAGAGTGCATTGCGAGTTTCGCACGCCAACCTCCGTATTGGGAGTGTATTCAATACGCAATGCATTGCGTGCTTCGCACGCCAACTCCCGTACTGGGTGTATTTTCGATACATAGTGCATTGCGTGCTTCGCACGCCAACCCCGTATGTAACCCCAACTGTGACTTCATAATTATTGTATTAAAGTAGGAGTAACTAATAAATATTATTATTATTACCTGAAGAGAAAACTATTCGATCGATTTCCAACAAATTTGCACCTAACATGTCAATTAGGCGTGTTTAGAGTCACGAAAAAAGTTTTTGAACATTTTTGAAAAACAACCCCCTTTTTGGCAAAAAAAACCCAAAAATCTGTTATTATTATTATTAGCTAAACGAATTTTTTTTGAAAGATGCATATGGTACGATACATTAGGCGCTACAAATAAGCCAAATTTTATCAAAATCTTTAGTGCCGTTTTTTTATAAAAAAATAATAACTGCAATAACTGATTTTCAAAACCTTTTTTCGTGCATCTATACAGGCCTAATTGACATGTCTGGTGCAAATTTGTTCGAAATCGATCGAATAGTTTTCTCTCTAGCTTTATATACATACAGACATACAGACATACATACAGACATACAGGCAGACATTTTGTAAAAAACACTTTTTTTTACTCAGGGGGTCCCAAAACGGATATTTCCACAAAAATCTCAACATCTTTTCGATCACTATACTATCTCTATAGGCCTACTATAGTATAATGAGAAAGTAAAAAGAGGTCCACTCCCTATCAGGTTGAAACAGAAACTGAACCGCCCGTGTGTTAAAGCGTTGATTGCTTTCTGTTCCCTGGACATGTGTTCGTACCTTACAGGAACCTGATGAAACCTATTCGGTTCGAGGGAGTATTCGGTGCTGTACGGTTCTATTAGGTACCGAAAAGACACCGAAGCACCGTTTCACACTAAACTTGTCCTCAGCGACCGAAAAAAAACCGAAAACGAACCGAACCGAATGGAACCTCGTATGTGTGAAATAGGCATAAAGGTTAAGACAGCACAAATGTGGATATCATAATATAGTTTCCAAAGTAAGTTTTTAACTAAATTTGTTCTCTGATTTAACTCAAAATCAAAGTTTGTGACTTTTTCTTTATTAAATAATGAAAGTAAATTTCAAAAATGCAAAAAGCTCGCCACATTCGAAGGTTGATCACCTTTCAAATAAAAACATTTTCAATAATTTGGATAATTTATGACGAAAAATGTGCTTTATTGTGGAAGCATGTAACCGCCGAATTTGTGTTCCTACTCGTGTGTTTAGCCTGCACTCTAGTGGTTATCCAATCAACTTGTTGCTCGAGGAGGAATACTAGAAAAGCAATACTTCCGTTAACTTTAAATGTGTGAGCGAAAGCTGTGTGTAATAACACATATTAACATAGATTGTCACGCATGCGCATTTCAGTACGTTTACAGTCAGTGTTAGGCTGGGGTCACACGGTCCGTCTTCGCGGGATCCCGATAATCGGGATGAAGTTGTTGCGTACACACGGTCGCAGAATAGAATATATATTTCTATTCAGTTCTATTTAGAACTAAATTACAAAACTTTTGTACATTTTAGAAAAATTACAAAAAATGTTTACTAATTTTTATGTAGGCCTAAAGTTTAACGTTTTTCTTTCGTTACTTGAACAATTTTTGTTTCTTGAGCTAACAACTTTGTAATATAATTAATAATTTTTTTACTGGCACATATGAATTCTTTGAACCTTTCTCTACAAAAAAGCTATGGAACAATTTTGGATTGGTTTATAATTACTGTATTTGGTGAATTTTTGAAAATGTACTTGCAACACGCACCGAAATGGCTTGGCATATCAAAATATTAACATCGACAATTAATTGTAGGTTAAAAATCTATTTTTCATTTTTAGTTTATATTTTTGAAAATTATTATTAATTGTATGATTCAAAATCACTATGCATTGCAATACTTAATGGTCTGCTCCAGTAAACGAGAAAGCAACAGGAAACGCACTTCCGGTATCACTGTTCCCTATCTAAACAGTGCAATTTCTTGCAGCTGAACGCTTTGACATTGCCTCATTTCAAACCATTTTATAAGTCTATCTTTTGTAATTGAGTGTTGAAAAAAAACTGAATATTCTTTATAAAATTTCGGATGCTTCTTGCAAATTATTTTTAATTATTAATTTTTTATTGAGTTAGGAAAAAAATTCAAACTTTGTACTTACTAAATGTCAGTTACTTGACAAATGAAAGAAATTTTAAAAAATGTAAATTGCAAGACGGATGCGTATTGTGACTGTGCTTAAAATGAGACCTTGCAAACAATTTTATGATGAAAATTAAACGAAATAAATAGTTTGAAATTTAACATTGCTCTTATGGGATAAAAATCCATTTTATTTTTACTGGAGCAGACCCTTAACCGAAGCCATTGTAGACTTTGTGCAATCTAGCATTTAGGTTGGGTGGAAACTTTGTTGATAGCAGTAAAGTTACTGGCCTGTTTATTTAAATGTTATAGTAGTGCTATCAATGTTTTATATTGTAATATTATTATTTATACTTGCCTTAGCAATCCTTTTAGAAGTCTTTATATCGTTTACAGCTCTTTCACCTTTTCATTTTCAGGCATCATCAGAACGAATACACAAAAAACACTTCTCACAATTACACTTATAAACAGAGATTAATTTGGTATTTAACACATAAATAAATAAAAACACAAAACGACACTTGGTAAAACATTTAAAACATTTGTTAAATTTATTTAAGTCACAGTATGCGACTGTCATCAAGTCTATCATATCACACTTTATGTCTATCTATTCTGTGTCTTTATTTATTATTTTTTTATTTATTTTTGTGTTAAATATCATATTAATCTCTGTTTATAAGTGTAATTGTGAGAAGTGTTTTTTTTTTTTGTATTCGTTCTGAAGATGCCTGAAAATGAAAAGGTGAAACTGCTGTAAACGATACCGGTATAGAGACTTGTAAAAGGATTGCTAAGGCAAGTATAAATAATAATATTATATATAATAGCAATAAGATATGGCTACAATTACAATAATGAATTTTATATTGTATTTATACATATATTGTTCATACATATTATCAAATTTCATCTTCTAAATCGAATATATGTTTTTAGAGAAAATAGATTTTTACTGACGATATATGTTCAGTATAATTTTAAATTACCACTATATTTATAATCTCAGTCATTTTATATTTTTTTAAATAATCATCATCACAATCACTGTCACTAGGAATGTCTACAAACATGTACATGCATGTGGGGTGGGTTTCCATGTACATTTTCTATTAGTTTGTCCATATCAAACATTTTGGTGTTGACAAAACACAACAAGAAGCAATGCAACGCATCCCGAATAACCGGATGGTCTGAACGCAAACTTGAAAATGCACGTGTTTTGTATCTCCTTCCCGTTTCTCGGCAGTACCATCCGTTGTAAATCGGGATGTCCGTTTCCGACGGACTGTTTGAACGCTCTAATTTAAAACCGTGTGCTGTCTTCATCCCGAATCGGGATCCTGCGAAACCAGACCGTGTGGCCGCAGCCTTACGTGTGAAACCCTCTTTAGTTTCCGCCTTTATGAACCGGCCCTATATTTGTTAGCGGAATAAAACGCACACAAACTCAATCCTAGTAGTGTGCAGCTCTGCCACTTAGAGAGCTGCGGTCAACTCAGAAATATTTCTTCACTCCTGCCGAGCTAAGCTACGAATTATTTTGAATTATTCGTAATGATTTAGATAATTTGGAAAAAAAATTCAAACAATATAGTAACTCCTGCAATTGCCAGTATATGCCTACGCTT
>JAGFPH010004252.1:91908-102591 GCA_018207615.1 Philaenus spumarius
TGTCATATTGTAAAAATAGGAAATATTGAAAAAGGATAAATGGCTGCGCTGTTAATTAATAGTCCGAAAAGTTATCACGAGATAACACAAATTATTACTTCAATATTTAAATATTAAAATAACTTGTTATAAAAATGGTGCCTGAAGTAACCATGGGCTAGCTCCCAGGGAAAGGAAAATTTGTATATTATTAATTATAGTCGGGAATTTTTCTTTTAAGATATTAGCACTAAAATATGTTTTAAATGTTTGATTTTACTTATACTTTCTGGGAGAGGTCAAACATTTCCCTGGACCCCTTTTACCAAAGGAAGGGAGGGTATTCCTTAATCCCCTACCCCGGCCTAACCCCGTCCCCCCTAGAAAATATCATATGGGCACCCTTGGAAGTAACTATTAACCTTTTTCAACAAGGCTAAACATGCTTGACAGGAAGGGCCATCTATACCATAAATAGGCGCAAGTTTACATTACGACTCTATGCCATATTGCGGCAGAGGTGCCAACGTATACGCAATAAAATACTTGAATACGTAATTGTAATGTTCAATTATATTTCTAAACGTCTTAAACAAATGAAAACTGAAAATATGATTTGTTTAACAAAATTCAAAGTAATTAAGAAAATAAAACACTAAACTTAAACCAGGGGCGGATACATGAGGAGGGTCATGGGGGCCATGATTCCCCCCCCCCAAACATTTTTTAATGCTTGATTTATATTTTTGATTTAACCCTTCAAGCGCCAAAGCCCGCCGAGTAAATGGCAGGCAGCATTATTGTATCGTCTGATTGTGTCGAATATTTCATCCACTATAAATCATCCAATCTCAATAAAACAAAAACGATTGGAATGAAAATGTTTTAAACATTAATTTTTGTATTTACAAATTTGTTCTAAAACGTTTATTTACATATTTTGTAATCATCGTTTGTAATTGTAGTTGTCAAAAAGATGACGCCGCGCGAGAAACAAAAAGAAAAGACACAAAACTTTTCACTTTTCTAAGGCTCATAATCGTTATAGACAGACTTGTTTTGAAAAGAATAGGCCTATAAGGTTACCTTTGGATTCGTCAAGATTTGAACTTTCTAACATTATTTTCCAATCATTCTACACTCTTATAATTTTTTAGATATGAAGTTTTCTGTAAACCCTTAAGATTTGACAGTTTTTCAACCAACGAGCAAGCATATTTTATAATCGATATGTCTAGTACAAATCGATATACTTGTACATTGATGTTTATATGGATTTTAGTGTAAATTCTATATTATCGTTTGATATAAGGAAAACCTGATTTACTGTTCATGGGCTACAGCTATAGGTCTTGTCTGTAAAATATACGTACCATTGCGCCGATTGTCTTAGAGCATTTAGCCCAGCCAATAGAGCAAAAAGAAGTCTAATTTTGTTCTTGAATTTAACAGCAAGCGACATCAACAGTGACTTTAAGGGTAGCACAACAAAAACTATCAGGGAAGGAGCTTTTGCGCATTTTGTATAAAAAAACTTACAATAAATAGTTAATATTATAAAAATTTATGAATGAATAACGATACTTCCAAAAAACCTACAAATAGTTTTTTATAGACCCTGAATGAGAAAAGTAAGAAAAACGCTTAAAAACAAAAAATTTAAAAAAATTCATATCTTTGTTAATTTACAGTATTAATGGCATATTTTTCCGAAAACGATGGTTTATTATGTGTTCTTCAAACAGGAAGAAGATGAAATTTGTCGCATTAATAGTTTTTGTACAATTGCAGTATAAACAATGTAAGCCATTATTTTGCATATTGCGCCCAATTAACCTGAGTGGCCCGATTTAAATTTACCAAACGGATTCTGAATTAAAATCTACAATTCGTATATCTTGTATATCTTTATACCTTTTTTTTAAAAAGGTTGATAAAGTATACTAATAAAAATGCTTCAGAACATAGCGCGAATTTGCCATAATAAATTTGCCAATAGGCGGTAGTGCCGAAAACAACAGCCTGATGCGGGCATTCTCGTTGTTTTCTCCTCCGCATTAAACAAGATAATAGTATAAATTGTTTATACTGCAATTGTGCAAAAACTATTAATCCGACAAATTTCATCTTCCGCCTATCTGAAGTACACATACTAAACAATAATTTTCCAAAAGATCGGCCCTAAATATTGTAAATTAACAAAGATATGAACTTTTGAAAAATAATAATTTTTAAGCGTTTTCCCACTTTTTTCAGTGAAAAATGGTTCGATCGAGGTTTTCAAAAACCATTTTGTTGGTTTTTTAATTCTCTACAAATGTTTCGTTGGAAGTGTTGTGATCCTTGCATAAAATCAACGAACAATCCAAAAAGTCCAAATTGTTATTTTTGTTTATAAAAAATGGGCAAAAATTTCCTTGCCTGATAATCTGTGTATGTTATACACATATATGCTACCCTTAAAGCCACTGTGAATGTCGCTTTCAGAAATTCAATAACAATAAAAAATGGTTGGGCTACTTGTTTTACGGAGCGCGCCGCTGTATGGAGTTGTATGACTTCAATAAGTGAGGCTTGTGTTACGATGTTTACAATTTAGTGAAACAAAGTGGATATAATGATCGGGTTGTGGAGTTATGATTTTAGTACCGTTTCTGTTAACTCTTTAATAATTAGGGATTATTTTATTCTTTAATCTGCAAGAAACTCTTGCTCTTTCAAGAAAATATTTATGGTCTAGAAATACATTTAAAAAAAACTATTCCATAGAGTTTATACATATTTTTTAATTCCCCAGACCCGTTGTTCTTAAATTCTTGGTAATGTTGTTTTCGATTTCTTATGACCCCTCCCAAAATGGAATCCTGTATCCGCTCCTGACTTAAACACAATTCATAACTAGGCCTACCTATTTAACTCGGGAAATATTAGACGTATATTTTCAATGACATGGGACTGCGCATTCAAAGTATTAATAAGTATAATTTAGTTTAAGGTTTATTGTTTTGGGGGACTAGCGTTGTAGCACTCCGAATAGAGAGGCAAACATTTTTTTAATTGTTGCTATTTTTTGTTTGAATTAATCTTTTAGTACTAAGCCTACAATGTTCTTAAATAGAAATATTAATTATTGTTATTTTTCCCAAATTAAAAAAATAATCAAATGGTGGGGGTAAACGCATCCCAGGACAGTGATGGACACATCAGTGTCATCAACTAAAGACCTAGTCACGGTAGCTAGGTTTTTTGGTAATTAACATACGACCCTCAGCTGATATTTTTGCAGACCACGACCTTGTTTTACATTCTACTGTTAAATGTTGAATACAGGTAGGCCCCTCAACATATTGTGACTAAAGACTATAAATTGAAACTTCAGACTATTTTTTAATTTATTTTTGTTTCAATTCTTGCATTCTGTTAGCATAGGGTCGTATAGTAAATTCGCGCCATTAACATGTAGCCTGCAAGTTCAGAGCTGTTGTAAACATTTTGATTTCTTCACTACAGGTAGAATTGAAAGATCGGCCTAGTCTTGATTGTGTCGCGAACAATTTTGTTTGAAAAACTACGTAGCCTATAATTGATAAAATCATCAATCAAAAAGATAGAATTCATAACAGGAAGGATTTTAATTTTTCCACACGATCCGCAACTCCAGCATATTCTGCAAATTGTGGAACCTCGGTCACAATATAATTAGGCTAGGCCTATTATTCCATGTATCAGAAAAGATCGGTAATTGTGGTCTACATTCATTATAATGTAGTTCTGATTCTAACTCGTTTTTTAAGGGTGATTCTATTGCAATTATGTCATTATTGATTGTTTCAGAAAGTGTTTCTAATTTATCAGATAATAGCATCTATTATTACAATTTTTAGATCAGACCTACCTGGTACTTTTCCATGATAGGCTTCTATTTCACAATCAGATTGACATTCACAAAAATAACAAAAACTTTCACCATCTAATGGAATTTCAAAATTAGTAACCTAATATTTTATTTTTATAGTTTAAATTAGTTTACATTTTAGAAACTACATTAAAAACCTATTCACAAAGTAACTTAAAAGTACAAAACAAAACTTTCAGAACTTAAAAACACTACTCAAACAAAGATCATTTTTGTCAAACACAATAACAGATGCAAACATTTACTAAAACAAAGAGATTCACTAAAGCTATCAGCTGATTTTCACGTAGCGTTTAGTGGAATATTTAGGAAGTCTACTTGTTTACGGTGTACAGTGTACAGCAGCTGGCCTAAAAAGACCAAATCAATTTAACCACATAAAGTATTCACTACCGGTACTTACTATCATTGAAGAAACAGCTCTATAGTGTTGTTTCTTCAATGCTACTATTAAATTTCCATCTTATTCTGAAAAAAACCAATTCTTTAAGTATAAAAATATGAATTTTATATAATAATATAATAAGTATAATATTATTTTAAAAAGTTAACGAGCTGTAAAAGAAGTTTGATCTAACATACATACTACATAAACCATAATTTTTTCAAGTCTAAGTTTCGTATAAAACGTGCCCTTAAATGTTATAGTACAAATTATTTTGAGCAACTGCTTGTTTTAATGACCATATTACAAAAAAACAGATTATTGAGTTTGTAACAATTCAAAATATACCACAAAATTATTAACAAGCCAAAAGAATCATACATTAATGTATTTCACCTAAACACGCATGAGTGCGAGAGAGACAGAAGATTGATAGTAAAAATCATTCAGAAACAATCCGATCGACGACATCTAGCGGACGGAATTGCAAGCAACAAATTAACAAGATTCTAAAACACCCGACTTTCGATAACGTTTTACGTAATTAATAATATTTCCAGACCTCGTATCCCTATCTTTCCTATATCAAAATTCATCTAAATTAATCAACCAATCCATCCAAATTATAAGATTAACTCCATCAACAAGCGTTCGACCGAAATTCACTTTTTTAATCCACTCGAAATCAGACCGGCATACTAAAATCTAGGCCATATCAGAAATACAATCATCGATCATAAGAGAACCAAAATTCAAATCAAAAAATGAAGAACACCATTAGATAGAATGAAAGATTCTTCATCAAAAATGTCTTTGGCAAAATTTTATAGGAAATACCGTTAAGCCATAACAATCCATTGAAAGTCGACGAAACAACGGCAAAAGTTAGATAGAGGAAGACGACATGTTTATTAAGCCCCGCCCACAGTCATGTGACCGCTTGCAACGCGGAAAACACCAGTTTAAAAGCCAAATGTATAGTTTTAATTGTAAATAGTAGATGTTAGAAAATAATTTGTACAAGGAGCTATTTTTGGTATTTTTATGCAATTTTCTTATTTAATCAATTTCTTTTAATTTTATTATTCAATATTAGTTGTAAAACAAAATTATTTCAAAATTTAATCAAAACAACACCAAATAAATACACTACATTTTAAATTACACTTTTCTGTACAATAATTTATACCCCAGAAGATACGAAATTCACCAGGCCTTATGTACCCATTTCCTGAAGGCCCAAAGCAAGCCACTTTTGATCCCAGGATTTTAATTGTTGAAGAGACGCCTAAGAAGCAAGACCTATGACCAACGCTCTCCAATAAATTGAAGATTATTAGTGTTCAAACTTTGTCTACGTCTAAATAAATAACTTACCTTAACTCAAGTGAAGTGTAATAATAAGAAATAATCATTTAAAGTCCCATAACCAGAAGAAGAAGTTATAAACTGGGTGAGATCTATCCATAGGCCTATAAGTACTTACCTGAATTAACTCTATCTATATTTCAAACCATCCATCAGTGAAAACTTTAATATTACATATTTTGGAAAGACTTTGTAAAATACTTTTATAAGAAGAATTTGTTTGGACCATCAGTATAAATTTAACTTCGATATAATTCCCCTTTTTACACACCTACATACACATACATTATAACACATTGTACTATTTTCCTTCCTCCTTTTCAATTTTTATCTTTATCTAGAATAACTGTTTTTTAATCATTACTTTTGTTTTCAATAAAATAATATTGGGAAAAGTCGGCACTGACCCCCCGAGATACTAAGAGTATTATAAAGATTATAACGAACATTTGATTTGAATTAACTTGTTTTGTGAATAATTGTACATATATATATTAATTTTTTTTTCTTTCTTTCAATTAAAAAAGTATTAAAATTGTAAACCTATTTTGTGTTTTGAATTGCATTGGTAATCTAATAGTATTATCACTTAGTTCCACAACGTGGGCTATTAAATTTGATAATTTAACCAAGTGGAGTGTAATAAATTTGGCTTCCACAACGTGGGGCATTTCTATCACAAAAGTTGGTAGATAATAAATTTGGCACCACAACGTGTGGCATTTTTCATAAGAAAAGAGAGATATAATAAGTTTTATGACGTAAAAAATCTCACCTTTTCTTTAGGCCTAGGTAAAATCACTCTGAAGCCGATAAAATAGTAAAACGTACCTAAAAAACTGTTGGTTAGAAGAATAATTGCATGATTCTAAATTTGTCGATTTGCTTGCTATGGTAAAAATCTAAATGCTTTCAAGAAACTTGTGTTGGTTCAGTATAGGCTCAACCTAAAAATTGTGTTAAGCTTATGATCCCCATCAGCTGTTTTATGTGTAATATGTGTAATAACAGATGTTTACTTTTTATATATATCTTGTAAAAAATAAATGTACAAATTTCCAGCTCTCTAGTCTTAATGGAAGTATAATAATAAATATTTATTGTTTTAGGGGTTGTTTCAACCTTTTAATCTAAATGAATTCGAGCCTATGTCTCATTCCAGGTCATGATCTATAATATGTGTGCCAAATTTCTTTCAAATCCATCAAGTAGTTTTTACGTGATTGAGCACACACACACAGAGACAGAAAACATTAGATTTTTATATAATAGTAGGGCCTATAGATGAAGGGAAGATTCCTACTTTCAAATCTTTTTCTTCCTGCCCAACTATATCAAGGTCTCTATCTAGTGACCTTGCAACTATATACATTATATTAATACGTGAACATCGAAAATTGAAGTACCTAACCTTTTTTAGTAGACTACTTTTTATTATAAAGGGCGAGGGATGAAATGTACTCGTACAGTAGGCCTACTTCACTCGAAAGATACTGCGGGATAGATGTGCACAGAAATAAAATTAGGCCTATGTGAATGTTCTTGTTAATGCAGGTAAATTAAAATTAACCCGGCCACTAGGCCTAACCTAAAATTATGTTGCTAAGCTGGTTATCCGAATCAGCTGTTTTATCTGTTGTATTATACAGTTGGTTGCTGTAGCAATGAATATAAAAATGTATTTTGGTAGGCCATGACTTTATATTTTGCATACAAATACTTATCGTTGTTTCCATTTCTTTTAAATTGAATAATCTTTATCTTTAGTATTTATTTATTAAATTATTCTACCGTTGAATAGTTGAATTGTTTACGTTTAAGGAATTTCATTTATGTTTACTAAATAATGTTTATCACTAATTCCGTCAAACTTCCTCTTTGCCCTTTCCCACTCTCTTCCTCGTAGCGTCAAGGTAAAAATTAAGAAATTGCATACAATAAATTCCAATTATTTGTGTGAATTCAATTAATTGTTGATTTCTTTACTTTACAAACACAATTAGTCGAATTTCGATCGCGGTAGCCTATTAGTTTCGATAAGGCCTAATACTCCTTACTGTGCAAAATAATAATAAAGGGATAGTATTTATAATCCTAAGTTTACTATACACCAGGTGTCCAAAAAGCCCCCCCCCCCCATTAACTTTGGAACAAGTAGAAATAAATATAATAAGCTTCGGGGTATCTCATATCTCGTATCTCTATATGACACAGGGAGATGAATTTTGGTGTAACCGACCATTTCACCCCTGGAATTGGTGTGTGTTTTAAATGGAAATAGAATTTTTTGCAGCAAGTATTTTTTGTATTTTTAGCGAATTCCCATAGGAAAGATGAACTGTTGCAGTAACTCTTTTGGTGAGACCTAAGGTCAGGAGAAGTAAATGAGCACCAGTCATGGTCCCAGAACACGTTTTGGGGTGTCATTAAAAATGGTATATATATTTATATCTGTAATATATATGTACATATGTGTTCACACTCTATCGGCCACATTTTAAGTCAGATTTGGTACACACGTTGGTTGGCCAAGTCGTTCGGACGAGTTCGTTAGCTAAAAAAATCCAACAACCGGAAGCACGTTTTTTGACAGGAAGTAACTATTTTTTAGATTTTTCATACTAGAATGAAACTTTTTTTGGATTTTATCTAAAATAATAAATGTAGGATATTATTCTGCCCATATTGTTTTTTTACACGACCTTATTGATCGCCTGGTTCTCCCAAAATCGATCAAAACGTAAAATTCAATAAAAGTACCCGGTTCAAATCCACGTTCTTCTGATCCGATGCCGACGGCCGAATTTGTACTCTGCGAACGAATCTAGTTTTTCCGGTGCGAGTGGAACGAAGGAGCGCAAAAGTCGAAGCTGGAGGTACAAACAAATTCTACTACTGTAATATATTTCCTACACACAGGCAGCTATTAAATTTCCCAAATAGTTTGTTGAAACAATAAAACATATAAACTTAATTTTGGAAATTCGATCAACTCACGTCAGCGGTTCAGCTGCGATGTGAAATTATTTCCCATTCCTTTTATTACAATAACAAAACATTTAAAAACAAGATTTAGACAGACAAAAATATAGCATCAAACTAAACAAAACAGCTTGAAACATAAAATTATAATACAGTAGGCCTACTCTACTTGAGCTGCATAGAAAAAAAAAAATATTTCTAAATCCAAAATACTTGAGATAATCAAAACAAAAATTTAAAGAAAAGGAAGGAATGAAATAATGCATCCTCCATGGGTTATTGAGAAGTTTTGAGGCTGCATTTTTCAGAATATTTAAGTGAAAGAAAAACCCTAGATCAAAGTGTCATCTGGAGCAGTTAAATTCTGCATAAATTTAAATTAAATTAAAACTCATTTACAAATATAATAAAGAAGAGAAATAGCTTGTTCTGTGATAATTAAGGATTTGCATTTATAACATAAACTCTTATATAAAATGCAATGTCCTGACTGATGATCAACGCAGAGCCGATTCTATTAAAGCTAGAGACTTGAAATTTGGAAGGTACATCCGTCCAATAATGTAGAGGCGTACTAAGAAAGGATTTTGCAAAATTTTGAATTTAAAGGGTAGAAAATGCAAAAATTCATCCCTCCCATAAACAGCCATATAAAAGATGAAACAGCTGATTCGTATTTATTAATGTGTTATTCTGGTTACTATGGTGATAATTCCAAACTCTTTCAAAAAAGTGTGTTGATTTTATAATAATAGGCCTAACCTAAAATTGTGTTAAACCTTTGGTCCAAATAAGCTGTTTTATTTATAATGTGTAACAATAATATAATGTTAAATTGTAATATTAGATCTTTGAATTATTATATTTCATAGGTTTTAAAGGCCTAACCTAAAATTGTGTTAAACTTTTGATTCAAATCAGTTGTTTTATTAATTATGTGTAAAAATCATTAGGCCTATGTTGAATTACACGGGATACGAATTACAGGATGTTGAATTACACGGGATACGAATTACAGGCTTTCAAAGTTTCAAATTAAGCAATAGCGAAGCATTGCCGGGTCCACTAGTCCATACATATAAAATCCAAATCCACTGACTCACTGATCACGATTTCTCAAAAACTACTGAACGGATTGGAACGAAATTTGGTATGTAACTTTCTCTAGGGCCATAGGTGCTAATTAAGAATGGTTTAAAAAAAAATTAAAATCTTAGGGGTTTGGGGGGGGGTCAAAGTTACTAAATCACGATTTCTCCATAACCACTGAACGGATTGGAACGAAATTTGGTATGTAGGATCCCCTAGGGCCATACATAGGTGCTCACTAAGAAAGGTTTTCAAAAAATTAGAAATTTAAGAGGGGGTTTGAGGGGTCAAAGGTACTAAAAAAAACCACCGAACGGATTGGAATGAAATTTGGTATGTAGCTTCCTCTAGGGCAATAGGTGTTCGCTAAGAAAGGGTTTAAAAAATTCGAAATTTTAGGGGAGGTTTGGGGGTTCAAAAATACTAAAAATCCCCATAAGAAATACATGGTGTAATATATTTATTGATATGTATATTTTTTGGAATATACATTTAACTTTGATTTGTCTATCCGTGCAAAGCCGGATCGGGCCAGCTAGTTACGTATATAGGTTACTAGTTAAATTTACACATACGTAACATACAAACTCTCTCTCTCTCTCTCTCCCCCCCTCTCTCTTTTCTCTCTCTCTCTCTCTCTCCCTCCCCTTCTAGCACCTGGCCCATTGTGGGGAGAGTGGTTCATATGGTCAATTGTGGGAACTCTGTTATCTCTGAAGATAGAGAAAAATTAAAAACAGGATTTTGTTACAAAAAAAATCGGCTATCATAATTTGTGATTCTCTCTCCAAAATTTGTATTTTTTATTTTAGCGGTTTTATAGCTTTTTGGTCCATTATAGCGATATAACGGTCGCATAAGAGAGAACTTTTGTGGGGAGGTGAGAAAGATTTTTGTGGGGATATAAGAGAGAGGAGTTGTGAGGATATAAGAGAGTGGAATTGTGAGGATATAAGAGAGTGGA
>JAGFPH010004252.1:111063-124252 GCA_018207615.1 Philaenus spumarius
ACATTAATAGAATCACGAGGGTTACAGAATAGACTGGATTATTTATCGACACTGCATTACCGATTTATCGAATGTTTAGTCTTATTTATGATCGGAACTTGTACTTTGGCCTTTTAGCTCCGCCAAAGGGCCGGTAGTGAGTGAAATATTTCAAAGTAGAGCCAGTTATAAAATTGGATATATTCGTTCAGCGCATCAGATAAAAGCTACCAATGGTCACTTTGAACGAATATTGCAAAAACCCTCCTTCTTGCGAACTCCATAATTCAGGCTGATACCATCTCTACATTTCCTGTGCGAGTGGTTCTTGTGTCGTCTATTCAATCCTATGTCTTTTACAAAGTGTTTTCTCTTGGTTATTTTATGTCATGGCGGATCCAATGGGGGGGCTGTGGGGTTGCAGCACAGAGTAAGTAATACCTTATAAGTATTAGTATAAGTATAAGTAAGTATTACTTATATCCTCTGTGGTTGCAGCCCTCCTTTGGGTTATTATATTTTTGTTTAATCGTCTAAGTGGCAGACTGCTCAATTGATTAGTCTCAGACAACACAACTTGTATCGAATATTTCACCCACTAAATATTATCAAATCTCAATAAAACAAAAACCATTGGAAACAAAAGGTTTTAAACTTCAATTTTTGTATTTAAAAATGTCTTCTAAAAAGTATATTTACATATGTAATCATCGTTGTAAAATTGAAGTTGCCTAAATCAATATTGATACCGCGCTAGAAAGCATAAGGAAATGACTCAAACTCGTCACTTTTTAAAGGCACATAATCGTTAGACAGACTTGTTTTGAGAAGAAGATAAGGACACCACTTGATTTGTCAAAATTTTAACTTTCGACCAGGATCTTCTAACCATTTGCCACTCTTATAGTTTCTTGGATATGAATTTGTCTGTAAACCCTTGCCATTGGACAGTTTTCAAAAATAATGAGAAAGCATATTTTGCAATCGATGTATCTATTACAAATCTATATGCAATATTCGTATGATAATTTTTATATCGATTTGAAGTGCAAGTTCTATATTTTCGTTTAATATAAGGAAAACCTGGTTTAGTGTTCCGAACTATTCGGGTATTTCCGTGAAATATGTACATTTTCAACGCCCTAGGCTCGTTAGCCGTTACCTTTTCCTGTCTGGCTGGAACTATATAGTATACGTTTGTGAGAATTTTGTTTAGTTGTTGTAATTTAGTGAAATAAGTTTTTAGAATAAATCTATTTAAAATTTTCAAGTATACAGTTCAATTCTATGGTTTATTCTCTACAATTTGTTATAAAACTTTATTTTTGGGTAAAGCATTTAACCCTTAATTCCTATTCAAAAGGGTGATCGTGAAATAGTCTAAAAAGACGTTTTCAAGCACTGTATTCCAAAAAATTATTCTATCCTTCCCCCCCCCCCCCGATCCCTCCTTGAAAACCGGCTGGATCCGCCCATGTTTTGTGTAGGCCTAAATCGATCAGAAGGCTTTATAGGTTTAGACTGTTCGTGATTAAGTACAGACAAAGAATATTATTGGCTAATCACGAATAAACATTCTTCACGCATGTCTAACTAGAATAAGAACATTATAACGCTTGTGAGCCAGTAATAAGCAAGTTACTTGCCACGTCGAACGACTACTCCACAGTAAATAGACGAATGTAGGCTTGACAAAATATGTCAGTTGTAGTTTAATATCGCGCAGGAAACAGAGACGTTGCCACAACAAATTATTATTGGTGGGGGCAAAATCTAAAATTTACCAACAATTATGACCATATTTCCCAACTTTTGTGGTGGGGGTTCTAACGCGCAGGAGGGGGCTCTGGGTTATGTTGTGTGGAATAAATCCCAGGGGAAATGGGGCCCCGTATGTTCACCTTAAGAATTGAACACTGCAAGTGCTATATTGAGTAAGCTACTTTAAGAGTTTTTAATTTTTTACAAAAATTTCAACATGTTTATCACATTATTGAACAAAATTCCCCATACTTTTCTCCAATATTACCAGCAAACTTAAAATTTCCACATTTTGGGGAAAACCCCCCAATCTGGCAACACGGGCTGGCGGCCTGGCGCAGTACATGGCATGGTGAGTTAGTGACAGTCAGTGTTGCCACAATAACAAGGGTTGGATCTAAATTTCCCAGAACATCATTTAAAAAAAGACAATGCATTTATTTGGTAGGCCTACAGAAATATTTTTATTTGTCCAACATTTTTGGATTGGAAATTTTTTTTTTTATTTTTTTTTTGTGCAATTTAATCCCAATCTCAAATCTCTCAACTTTATTTGAAAACGATTGCAGGTGACACCCCTTGCCTCCCCCACAGAGACGTCCCCGTCCCTACGCAGTATAATAGTACTGTAGTATTAGTAGATTTACAAATTGTTACGTAGCACATTTTAGCACGGCAGTAGATTCTCTGGTAATATGATGTCTTCCCTTTGTCACAAATAGTAAAATGTGTTCTCTGTTGTTCAACTTAACGGGACCATTAAGGGTCTGCTGTAGTGGCGGCCATCTTGGATTTTTATCCCATAAGAGCAATGTTAAATTTAAAACCATTTATTTCGTTTATTTTTTATCATACAATTTTTATCAAGATCTCATTTTAAGCAGTCACAATACGCATCCGTTTGGAATTTTAATTTTTTTTTAAATGCTTTTGATTTGTTATGTAATTGATTGACATTTTGTAAGTACAAAGTTTGAATTTTTTTCCTGGCACAATAAAAAATTAATAATGAAAAATAATTTGCAAGCAGGATCCGAAATTTTATAAAGAATATCCAGTTGTTTTTTCAACACTCAATTACAAAAGATAGACTTATAAAATGGTTTGAAATGAGGCAATGTCAAAGCGTTCTGCTGCAAGAAATTGCACTGTTTAGATAGGGATATAGTGACAAGCGCTTGCGTTTCCGGTTGCTTTCTCGTTTACTGGAGCAGACCCTTAAGACTCGGTAGGAATGAAATGACATTTCTGAGTTGACTACAGCCCTCCTATCCAAGTGGCAGAGCTCTATACTACTATATATAGCCCAGTCAAGGAAGACTAAACAACATAAAACCTCGGAAAATATTAGGGTAAAGCTGAATTTTCCCCCATCGATAAACCACTACCAAAGGATCATTTTTACAAAAGTGCCCAAAAATCCACCTGGAGCTTCCCCCCCTACGCCCCTCAAAGAATGAAAGTGTCAATAACTGCGGAAACCCCTAAATCTACGGTACTAATAGTCGGAACAAGTTGGATGTTTTTTTGTTGTGTTTGTTATAACATAAGCTACAATAATGGACCTCTTTATTTTTACGGAAAACCTAATAGTTTTTTATAAATAAATGTAAATGCACGGAAAACACATTTTTTTACCCTAAAACTCTGTATTTTTGCGTATAGGCTTTTTGGATGTCATAGCCTATTACAGGAAAAAACCACGAATAAAAGTTGTAGATTATTTAATTGTGAATTTAATGATGTAAAGGTTTTTTTATTTTCGTGCGAGCTGGCGCAGTAGAGGAGGGTAGGCAGAAATTTTTGGCTGCGATTACGGGAGGCCGACTGACGGGCGGGCGACTATTAGCCCACTCAATTAAATGTTTTGTGTCCAGGGCCGCAGCTAGAGGGGGGCAGGGGGGGGGGTCGTTTGCCCCGGGCGGCAAATTTTGGGGGCGGCAAAATTGAGGTTGCTTTTTTTTAACTGTACTATACAAAAAAGGTTGCTTTTGCTAACCGTTCTTATACTTTAGCCAATACAATAAAAAGGGCTCTTAAGAAAATACTTATATGAACGCCAGTGGTGAGGTGCAGAGATGGGAGCGGCGGACATGACTGCACAAGGTAAAAGTCGTTTCTTATATTTTACAGGCGCGTAGAGTGGAGCGCTGCCGCCCGCGCCATCCAACCCCTGTTCCCCTTCCCGCTCCCTGAGATGAGTCATCAATCAGTTGTATGTAACATAACCTTGCTACTAGTCGGACGTCGAGTCGATTGCTGTCAATTAATTGTGTTATGCTTATGCTAGTTTATTTTTGTACATACGGTAACGTGTTTGAAAGTGTTTTTTGAAGTGACTCTGTGAATTTTTATTTTTCACTCGTTTAATATAAACTAGGTAGGCTATAATTTTTATGCAATTTTACTATAATTTTTATATCAATATTATAACATTAAATTCATCTTCTTTGGTTCATGCATAGATCGTTTTTAATGATATTTGGTAAAGAAATTTTTGTTTATATTCTTCAAATGTTCAAACGTTTTGTAATTTTTTCAACACTGTTGTTTGAAAACAAAGACGTTTTTAAATCGCAACAAACAATTTCAAAAACTAACACGAATTCGTTATAGTAATGATAACTAAAAACGATCACGGTGTTATAGTAATAATTCTTTGATATGGTTCTGTCCTGTGATAAAATGTTACTATGTAATTTATATATAATTAAATATCAAATTATTGATTAATAAGTTATGATAAAGTCCTACAATGATGTTAAATAGCAATATAATATGTTGTATTTATTTACTATTTGTCGAAAAAGAAGTTTGAAAAAGTAGGTCTGCTTAAATAAACCTGTACCTATTACCTAGAAAAATGTGAAGATGAAGCATTTGGCTTAACTCAAGAAGAAAAGTTCTGGGCTTCTCTCATGGAAATAATTGACAGAATTCTAAGCGAGATGAACACCAGATTCAATGCACTAAAAGACACAGATTGTAAATTTGTTTTTTTAACTGGCTCCCAAATAGACAAAACTGATGCAAAAGATTTGCAAGTTAGAGTCAAAATGTTAGCCGACATTTACCCAGAAGATTTAAACAAAGACGAACTGGTTGATGAAATAGAGAGTTTTAAAGTTCATGCCATTGAAATGGACAGTAGATTAAAAAATGCTACAGCACAATCTACTTTTAAAATAATTTATGAGAAAAAGCCTAGAAGAAGGCTACCATCACGACTAACATTACGACAGCTCTGCAAATATTTCTTACTCTACCAGTCTCTGTTGCTTCGGGTGAGAGGAGCTTCAGTAAACTGAAATTGATAAAAAAAACTATTTGAGAAGCACAATGAAACAACAAAGACTCACCAATTTAAGTATTATCTCAATTGTAAATGAAAGAGCGTCAAAAATTTCATTTTCTGACATAATCAAGACATTTGCTGCCAAAAAAAAAAAAAAAATAAAATATAATATTTAACTTTTTAAACTTATTGAGAAACTGTATATGTATAGAAAGGGAGCTGTATATATTACATACTGTTTGTTCACTGCAATTTAATAAACACATTTTAAAGAATTTGTTTTTCTTTGTTCACTTAAAAATTATACTTGCAGATTTATGGTTTCATAATAATTTACCAATCTTAACTATTATTATATATTATTAGATATTTTTATAAGCTAATATCAAAAATATCATAAAAGGTTTGGGCCGTTTTCCTAAAAACGTTTGTGTGCCTCGTGTTAGCCGTAAAATGCCATTGGCGTTGAAAAAATATCCACAGTTGCGTGGTGGAAGGGGGCGGCAATTTTAGGACTTGCCCCCCCTAAAAAAATCTGTAGCTGCGGCCCTGTTTGTGTCGGAACTAATTAGTGAAAAGCTGATTTATTCATGGATGTTAGTTGATTATATAAATAATATATTATGAAAAGTCCTGGCCCCTCCACCTCTTACTCCCCCCCCCCTACCCCATTAAAATGCACTTTTGAAAGACTTCTTTGTTTAGTTTATTTTGTCAATATCTAAGAGATAAACAGCGATAGAGTCATATTTATTTCATTATTGTAATCCTTAAAATATTCTCTATTAAAAATGTTCATAGCGTTTAAGCTATAAATAATTATTTTCCGTGTATTTTTAAATTGAATGTTAAAATTTTAACTTTTCTATTACAATAAATACATGTTTAGCTAGTTTTTATTAATATGAGACAAGTTAGAAAAATTGCTCAAATAAAAATTGTAGGGTATTTTGTAATCTTTAAAATTATATAAGTTTTTACGTCATGGTGAGAACTCTGGGGGCTTTTGAAAGGGACATAATAAATTACAGGTTACGTCCCGATGAAAAGGATAGGTCAGGGTGGAAGGAACCAGGTGAGATGGTGGTGCCTCACGGTTCAAGAAAACCGGTCGATGCACAATAGAGCAAGAAGAAGGCTTGCTGCCGTGCGGATTAACGGAGGTGACACAGTCGTTCTTGAGGCTGCAAAGGAGGCGGTCTGAAGGGCACGGAACGACCTCTGTCTCACCATAAGGCACTAAAAGAAAAAGTCCTGGGCAAATTTTGTTTGTGCAAACTCATCTGATCCGTAGAGTTTTGTTACGAAGCTGGCGATGGGTAAGGTCAGAACGGGGGAAGTGCTGTCAACAGTCAAGATAGGCGGAGTCCATACGTAGGGGGCACAGGATACAACAAATGTGCTTTTGGACACCAATGTTCCGCGGGATGATGAGGATAATAACCTCGACAGAACAATCAGGGATAGAACTAGAGCAGAACCAGCTTCTCTCCCTTTGGGGGAGGATGCCGACGAGTTCTCCGTGGACCAGGTGTTGTCTGCCCTCGAACATATGAAATTGGGGAAAGCTCCGGGTGTTGATGGCATCCCTCTTGAGTTCTGGCTGAAGTTGTGGCCAGTCCTGGGTGGCTTTATGGCGAGGCTGTTTAATGCATGCCTTAGGGAGGGTGAGTTCCCTCGAAGGTGGAAAGTCGCTTTGTTGAGACTTCTGCCGAAGGGATTTGATAAGCCGAGAGACCTGATTAAATCTTATAGCACTGTTGCCCATCGCAGCAAAATGGCTTGAGAAAGTACTGATGGCACGAATAACACGGTTCATGGACGAAGAGGAGCTTCTGTCAAACCATCAGTATGGATTTTGTAGTGGGAGGCCTACTGAGGTAGCGATTCGTAGAGTCAAAGATATTGTCCTGAGCTCGGAACAACAATACTGTGGCATTCTCGCATGTGCTATGAGCATTTAAAATTTTACCATACAGGGGAATAACTTGGTAAGTCCATCTGATACAGGGGAAGAACTTGACAATCCTTAAGACATTATTCTTCACAATGTTGGTTATCAAGCTTTGTCATTACTTAGTAAACACTGTAAAAAGACTAACTTCCATCAAAATCACATATATCCTATTCGAGGACATTCTTATCTAGAATGTGGTAAAAACACTGCACTAATCAATAAATGATCTAGATGCGAAACTTCATCAGACTGAGGCCATGAAATGGAATCTTCAAGACTAAAACCATTGACTATGTAAGTATTGCGGGAATGCAACTGTGTCTTAAATAATTGCGAAGATGCTACGTAGTCTTTGTGGAGTTGGGATCGATCCTTAAATAATTGCGGAGATGCAACAGAGCCTTAAATAATTGTAGAGATCCGATAGAGACTTAAATAATTTCGGGGATGCGACTGTGTCTTAAATAATTGCGGAGATGCGGCATAGCCTTAAATATTTGCGGGGATGCAACAGAACCTTAAATAATTGCGGAGATGTGACGGAGCCTTAAAAAATGTTGTGTAAGTGCGATGACGATGACGGTGAAGCGAGTTCAATCATTTTTTCCATGCAAAAAAGTGCCCAACCTAATGACGTTTTCACGAGAGAAAAACTAAAATCATATTAAAAAATAGGGTTTTAACCTACAAACAAAAAACTCAAAAGTGCAAAATAATTGAAAAAATAACATTTAATAATTTTGTTAAAATAATGAGATTTTCTTTCATTTAAAACTAACGACACGAAAATCGGACACGCAAAACTCCAGAAATAGTTATCAATAAAAAAATCTAAAATTGACCTTATAAATATATTGATGAAATAAAAATAACATTTCTTAATTTTATTATAATAATGACAGCATTTTCTTTCATTTAAATCAAACCGCACCATCGACCAGGTTGATCTTCAGATACCGATATCAACCGGAAAAGGTTTTAAACTAAATCCAAAAAAACTCGAAAAGTGCCCTTATAAATATACCGATGAAATAAAATTGATATTCAATAATGTTTTAATAATAATGATAACATTTTCTGTCATTTTAAACAAACAGCACTAAAATCGGAACGGTAGATCTTCAGAAATAGCTATCAATAGGATTTTAACATAAAAGCCAAAAAGTTCCCTTTTAAATATGCACATGAAATAAAATAGACATTTCATAATTTTTTGATAATAATGACAACATTTTCTGTCATTTAAAACAAACAGCACTAAAGTCGGCCCGGTACATCTTCAGAAATAGCTATCTACAAGATTTTAACGTAAAACAAACAAAAAAACTCAAAAAGTGCAATTTTTTATAAAACCATAAAATAATATTGACATTTTATAATTTTTTGATAATAATGACAACATTGTCTGTCATTTAAAACAAACAGCACTAAAATCGGCCCGGTACATCTTCAGAAATAGCTATCAATAGGATTTTAACATAAAACAAACAAAAAAATCAAAAGTGCCATTTTTAATAAAACCATAAAATAATATTGACATTTCATAATTTTTTGATAATAATGACAACATTGTCTGTCATTTAAAACAAACAGCGCTAAAATCGGCCCGGTAGATCTTCAGAAATAGCTATCAATAGGATTTTAACATAAAACCCAAAAAAACGAAAAAAAAGTGCCCTTTTAAATATGCCCATGAAATAAAATTGACATTTCATAATTTTTTTATAGTAATGACAACGTTTTCTGTCATTTAAAACAAACAGCACTAAAATCGGCCAGTAGATCTTCAGAAATAATAAGATATTAATATAAAACCCAAAAAACTTACAGTACTAAAATCGGCACGGTAGATCTTCAGAAATAGGTATCAATAGGGTTTAAGGGTGAACGTTTCAGTAGAATTATTATATTAGTAAGATGAGTGGTGGGCCTAGTAATAAACGCAATAAAGATCAAGGTAAAGAAGTTTTTTTAACTGATAAGCCAACATCAAGTAGGCAGCTTCAGTGACAACAACCTTTTTAGTTCACTCTAATGAAAACAAGTACGTTTTCCGCCAATCTGCCATTTTGTGCAGATGTACAAGTTTCTGTCTTTAACCAAATACCGGTGCTGCTCCTACGACTCCTAGCGAGATGGTCCTGTACTACGTCTACTGATGGTCCTGAACCGCGGTACAGACCGCCCGTTAGCTCGGTTAGTCTAGTACTTATATAGTCAATGCTAAAACCAACCCCGTTTGTAGTAATCAATGTGGAGAATGAACCGGAAATAATTAAGTCTTGGACGAATCATTTAAATCTATGAACAGCAACTTTCCTTTGCTACCAGGCTCATCAGAGAGCTATTGATCAATGACCAGCATAGGATTTTAATAAGAATAAGGACAAACTATAATAGAGCCTGGGAAGATGTCTCTATAATACCAATGACTACATATCAATAAGACGAACAGTTTAAATGGGTAGAATTCAGCCCATTAAAGTAGGTATAAAAGTGTGATTTTGCATCCCGCCGTTAGGAGCGCTGAGCGCTCTTTTTGCAGACGAGTGTGTGACAAGAATGGAAAGAGAAGGAGAGACAGAGAGGTCCGACTGTTATGTGACCTTGAACGCAGATTGTTGTTTCTCAGACAAGCTTTGGTAGCGTAGCCCCATATTTGTCAATGCGATTCATTTCCCACATTGTAATAGCAGTGTACTAAATAAATACATTTTAGTTGGTTTTCTTTTCTAATGTTTTTTAAGTAATGTAAGTTTGTAAATATGGTTTTAGTATGTAATATGGTTTATAGTGTAAATACTGTTAGTGTGTAAAGTAAATAGCTGCTACATTTTGCAATGCAGTCCTGTTCAAAAAGTGGAGGATCTAAATGTTCCTATAAAAACTGCAACAATACATCTGTGAAAAATAAAGACTTATCATTTTTCAGGTTTCCAGTGAAAGACAAAGAAATGTATGAATACATAAAGTTTTCTTTACTGTTGTGTTATATTTGTGCGAGAATTAATTCTCGTACAAGTCGTAGGGAATTAATCAACATAAGAATCAAAGACTTTGTGAAGTTTATTAAAATGTTTTGACAGTTAATTTTTAATGGGAATATGTAAGGACGAATGTAAAAAGAGGGTTATTAAACAGGGTGCTTCATAACTCTTGTCACACCCTTCATTGTTTTGGAATTGTTCTTGGGTACAAAGTAAACATCAAATCACTGTTAATTTGTCTAAAATCATTTTGGTTGTCCTACTGTGACCAAAATGTTTTTTTTTTTAGTGCATATCTAAAAAATTACTAAACGAAATAATACCAAATTTATATCAACCTTTTGATAGTATTACCTAAATGGGAAAAAAGTTAAGTTGACGTGACTTCAATATTTTAAAAATGGCGACCGTTTACAACTTTCGAACGGAAATAACGAAATAACTAGCCCTTTCCCGAAAAAATGTCAAGAATAACTTTTTTTTGCAAATTGAATTCCCTATTGATTAAGTTCGTTTAAAAAAAATTGGTTAGAGAATAACGGACTTATGGTATTTTTCGACAGACAGTGCATGCCCCTCTGTTATTTATCATTGCAATTATTAAATTTAATCAAATCAGTTTCATTTATTTTGACACATAAAGCTGTTTGTTTATACAAGTTTTTATTAAATTTATACTATTGGTAAGTTCTTTTAAGAATTGTTTTAGTTAATACTAAACTCGTAGGAGTCAGCTGATTTGAGTTTTGTCTGACTTATTGTTTGTGATGATATAGTAACAATCGGCACCAGCTGATTCTGTTTTTGTTGACTTTATTATTGTTCTAAAAAAGCAACAAACAATATTGTATCCATAGTATTGCATTTAGAAACATTTTAGCATTAAGTTTTTCGTGTTTTAAACTGTGTTTGCTTTATTAATTAACTATGGAAATTGGAAAGTTACACAAACGCTGAGTATTGCCTCCATTTTACCTCCTAAGTGAAATAGATTCTGCCAATAAAAATATTGCAAATATGGTTTAGTAACCAGGACTACTCTTAAGTACTTACTAATTGCATAAATTTAATACAAATTTGTGTAAACAAACAGTTTTCTGGGTCAAAATAAATGAAACGCATTTGACTAAATTTATTATTGCAATAAAATATTATCGCCGTCCGATCCTGGACATCGCCCCCAAGAGGGGCGTGCACTAACTGGCGGAAAACGCCATTCAGGATATGATTCTAAGCGTAAAAATGATTGAAAAAATTCCTATGAAGGTATGTCCTAAAATGAGCGTTCCTTCTATCAGTCTGTATGTGATATTTTAATTAAAAATTATTAGTTAAAACCCACTAACAATATAGAGATGAAACTTTCCACGTAAGCGCACACGCTTGCAGACTTATTTAGTGTAAAAAATCTGTTTACCTTTCTAAAAGGCGGACATTAAAAGTGTTTGTAGATACGACCGTTTTAATGTTACTTGAATTTGTAAAATTTAATGCCTCAAACTGTTCCTTTACAAAACAAACAATTGATTCAAACTGTCAAATTTCAAATACATATATTTACGGATTGATAGTTATGGGTTTGATTCCGAGTTTTTCAAAATCAAGCCGTAGGTGCAGCAAGATTGAAGCACCTCAAAGTACAGTTAACCAGAAAAGTCCTAAATTCCCAATTATCAATATGTGCCCCCACCATTAAAAACGCGGGGGAAAAATAATTGTATTATTAACACACTGTTTTTTATGCACTGATTACAAATCTTATATTGCAATATTTCTGAAACAAACCAAGCGAACGTGAAACCCAAATTTGTTATTTGTCTACCATTTTTGACGAAACTCACTTTCTTTATGTTTTTTGAAGTGCTAAATTTGAATTTTATATTGGATTTTACACATCTCACTTTTGTGGCGCGCTAATAAATTACACTTATAAATGATTTTATTATACAAAGAATTATTTAAATGAGGGACTTGAGACTATTTTGTTAGTTATGTTTCGCTGCTGAAGTAGCATTTATATTCCAATTATTAAAAAAAAGGATGTTGGTAATAGGAAAAATAAACTGATAGATGTGTTTAAAATAATTAAACTTTATGGGATCAATGCAAAGTTATTATTTACAGATACATAGACTGGATAGTTAACTGCGGAAATGATGATTTTGCAGAACTACCAGACAATAAGTTGAGGTACCGTGTCCCGTGTTCAGTTCATTTTAAAAGTACAACATTCACCAACTCATTGAAAAACAGGCTAGAATGTTGATTGTTATACTTTCCTGCTAGAGAACGGAAAATTTGGCAATTATTAATTTTAAGTGTTTTATAGGAAATAAAATAAATAATAACATACGAAATTTACATAGTTACGTCTAATTGGTGAACTGGGGGCAACAGCCCCTTCACAATAAAAATAAATTTTTAGCCGAATTTTCGAAGAAAATAAGAGCTATATTACACTCGACTCAATTTGAAAATTACTTTATATTATATATATATCTGTTTTATTCCCGGATCGATAAGTGGTAGTAAATATGCTTCAAAATTGCTGATTTTTTGGTGAAAGGGTCCTAGTAGGATTCTTCAGATATACTTTTTTTTTGTTCTTCGATCGGATTCAAAATGGCGGAGTTATACCGATTAATCGTTTTTGGGTAGGGATTTAAGTATATGGATTTTTCCCCCCTTGATAAAATGGTAGTAAATATGCTTCAAAATAGCTGAAATTTTAGTGGAAGGGTCCTTGTAGGATGTCCCAGACACTGATATTTTCATTTTTCGATTTTACACAAAATGGCGGTTTGTTTGATTTAAACCAAAATGGAAAAGTTAGAGCGAGGAAATTGCATTATTACTACCACCCATAAGCCCTTGTGCAGATTTTGAGCTATATCGTTCAAAAGGTAATTAAATTTTCTACAATCCTGTGCAAAGGTATTTCAGGTACAGTCCCCGGAACAAGGAATAAAATTGATAGAAAGCTCCCGATAAATGATTTTTTCATTATAAATGTCAGGTTTTTGCGCGATTTCTCCCACTCATAAGCCCGTGTGCAATTTTTGAGCTATATCGTTCGAAAGATAATTAAATTTACTACAATCCTGTGTAAAAGTAATTTAGGTACAGTCCCCGGAACAAGGAACAAAATTGATAGGAATTTCCCGATAAATGATTTTTTCATTATCCATGTCAGGTTTTAGCGCAATTTCT
>JAGFPH010004253.1:0-10060 GCA_018207615.1 Philaenus spumarius
AAATCATAATGATTGAAGTTGTAAACATAACCTCAAAGTATGACCTACGCTGGGTTCGTTTAAGTATTAGGCCTACAGATGATGGATGGAATCAGCTGTTAAGTTATGTTACTCATGTACGTACACTCGCTTTTATAGGAGTTGATAACATGTGTCCTATCGTGTTTGGTTTAGAAGTTGTCTGTCTGAATGCATGTTTTAACTAAAGATTTTACGAAAAAATGTTGATTCAAAAAATGTAAACAATTTAAAGACAATGCCATCGGTGTATCACTTTTTACCGAGTGCAACTGAGAAAATACAATTATTCTGGACGAAAGTAGTTTTCGGTGGTGATTACTATATTCACAGAAAGTGACCGTTTAAACTACTTTTAGCCAGAACTATTGCATAATTTTGTTTATTTTATCAACTTGGATTCATCCAAGACTTTTTGTCTCGTATCGCTCAAAACATACGCCTTTAGCTCATGGCATCGACAGATGCTGTTAACCAAAGATATCGCGGTAAACCAAGTGCCAACGAAACTTGTCTGTGATTTGGTGACTTAGTTTGTGTCAAGTGCCTTCGCCAGGTACCTATGCACATTCACGAACATCGTCATTAGACCTTCCTACGACTCTACAAGACCTCGTGCATCAATCAAGGTATGAAAATGTACAAACGCAATTCTACAGTTTAACTCGAATCTAGACAAGAATACAAAATTTCAATGTGTTTACTTGCATTGGTCCCTCGAACGCTAAAATCCCCTTAAAACTTAAAAGCTCTAACTACGCAACAGTACAAATAAAACTCATGCATAACTAAAGTGCTTACCACAGCGAGAGAAAGCGGTTTAAGGCATCTGGCTGGCTAAGCATACGAAAAAACAAATTAAAATCATTCCACAACTACAAGGTAAGACTAATGTGTTTAAAGATTCAAACGATTGTTGGGTTCCGTACCAAAAAGGAAAACTGAATTCTTATCATGACCACTTGTTTCTTTGTCTGTCCATCACAGCTGAATTTATCTGTAATGGATTGCTCTAAAGCTTGTATTCGACAAGTATAAAGAGAACAGTAGTCAGGAATTTTAAAAATATATTATATTATAGGCCTACTGTCATGGTGGAATAATTTGAAAAGATTTTACTCGAGAATGTTAAAACTTTTTTTCAGAATATCTGGTTTTTTAATGCCACTATCGCAAGAAGTTGTTACCAGTACAAGCAGAGATGCGAAATATGCTGACCAAGGTTCGGGGGAAATTGTGGCTGGGCTGGGGAAATTTAGGCCGGTACAGTGGTACAAATTGCTAATAGCCTATAGCGTCTAGAGCCCATGTATTGCCAACTTCAATAGTTTATAATTCACAAGACTTAGTCATTCCGTTAGAAATAAATGAGACTAAATAATATCGATAAAAGTGAAATAGGCCGAGACACATAATTTATCAAAAATCATTGGGAAAACACATATATCTAAATTAATAATTCATGCAAAGTATTAAAGGTGTTAAAACAAACCCGTATTTATACATAAAAAACTGTTAAACTAACTGATATCTGCTTTGACACACAGCCTAGACCTAGTCTGCAAATATAGGTTAATCCACTGCGATGTAATATTTCACGGTGGAAACAAATTTAATAACCTCACTTCACCATTAAATAATAGAATTGTAGGCCTACTGTTATAATAAAAATTGTAACATGTAGAATATCGTTGTAGTGGTATTATTTTAGGAGTACCTGTTAGAATTTATTAATTTTAAGCAAAAGATACCATTTGTAATGTACAGTAGAGCGTTGATAATCCGAACGTCAATAATCCGAAACGTCAAAAATCCGAACACGTTCCAAATTCCAATTATTGCATCGTTAAAAATTTTACAAAAATCTTCATCGCAGTTTGACATAATTATCTCTTTTTAAACACCTGCTCTCACACGCCCTCACAGCAGACTGGCTGTTAGTATTTTCACTGTCACGCTCATAAGCTGCTTTAGCGCTAGCAGTAAACAAACAGCGTAAACATACAAAAAGTGCATTAATTTCTCTTTGTGTAATTATTATAACAGTGTGTCGTACGTACATTCAGTAGTGTACTAGTAAGTATTTTTTTATATTTCGTTTGTGTTAACTATAATGTACAAGTGAAGTTTTAATTATGTGCTGCACTATAATTGAGAGGTGCAAGTGTAATCATATTGGCCCTACTGTGTACTTGCAGGTTCTTCTAAATCATAATATGTAAGTAGTCTTACATACTGTATTGTAATTACATTACTGCTTGTACTGTTTAACCACTTTAATATCGACAAAGGGCTTGTATTTTAGCCTAAATGGCATTTGCTTAGTTATTTTCAAAAATCTGAACAAATTGATAATACGAACCCCCCTTGGTCCCAATTAGTTTGGATTTTCGACGCTCTACTTCTCAAACAAAAAACAATAAGCCTGTGTATTGACGTGATCTGATCAAAATTTAAAGTCATTAATTTCAATAATTAAATGAGAGTAGTACACTCTACATATAGCAGAGTGAATTATCAGATAAATAATGAATGTAGTTAACATTTTATAAAGATTTAGTAATCCACAGCCTCAATCAACTAATTAATAATTCGACCACGCAGCTGAACCGCTGACGTGAGTTGAGCAAATTTCCAAAATTACGTGTATAAGCCTATGATTTAGGGTTTCAACCAACAATTTGGGAAATAGGTCTATTCATGACGGTGCTGAATAGCTGCAAAATGGTTCGCACGCCATTCCGCATATCTTCAATACACAAAGCATTGCCTGCTTCGCACGCCATTCCGAATATTGGGAGTATCTTCAATACCCAATGCATTGCGTGCTTCGCACGCCAACCCTGCGGTAGAATCCACCACATGGCTTTGAACTGGGTACTTCTATGGTATTTTACGTTTTGATCGATTTTGGGGGAACCAAGCGAGCTAAAAGGTCGCGTAAAAAAACAAAATGTGCAGAATAACATCCTACATTTATATATGTAGAAAAAACTCAAAAATAAATTAATTCTCGTAGGAAAAATCTCAAAAAATAGTTACTTTTGGTCCAAAAACGTGCTTCCGCTTGTTGGATTTTTTTGGCTAACGAACTCGTCCGAGCGACGTAGACAACCAGCATGTGTACCAAATTTGAACCAAATCGGACTAAAAATGCGGCCGCTAGAGTGCTAACACTCTAATTATATATATATGTGTATATATATATGATTTTTACGAACACATATATACATATATATAATTTTTAATGACATCCCAAAACGTGTTCTGGGGACCATGATCGGTGCTCATTTGCCACTCCCGACCTTGGGTCTTACCATAAGGGCAACTGCAATAGCTCATTTTTCCTATGAACATTCGCTAATAATCAAGAAAAAGCCTCAACCCAAAAGACAGGCCTAAAGAAGCACTGCCGTTTTGACCAATGGCTTTAAAACAGAGAGGTTGTGGAAGACACGGCAATTGAAACAAGAAGAAGTGGCGCGGCTACGCTTATTAGTTGTTTACCTGATGCCAGATTAGTTATACAGACGCCAAATTAGTGCGCGTTTTCAAAGTGAAATTAAAGCGTTGAAAAGAACAAAATTAATAACAAAACTTTTTTTTCTAATGTTTACTTTAGAACTTTGAATAGTTTTTTTGAAACCAATACATTCTATTTTATTTCTGATGAACTGTATTGCGAAAGATCAATATACTCATTCCATCTGAGTTTTCCACCTCTAGAGACACAAGCATGCCATGCAGTTAAAGGAATTTTGAAAAATTTTATTTTCTGTGAGCACAGCCAAAGCGAACAATTTTTAAATTCATACAAACACTATTGCCATTATTGGATTGGGTTTGAGGATGCCGAGTACTACCAGCTCTGCTTGTCTCTTTCAGCTTGGTGGTGTGGAAGGAGATGAGTGAGAATGGAAGAGGTTCTTTTGTTTGCTTTCACTTACATAACCTGAACTAAACTTATGAACGGGCGATACAAATAGTATATTTTCTGAATTTAAATTGTCATGGGGAATTTTGTGATAACCTAATAAAAAGGTATCCTATCGCCCACCATGAAAGCCGGAACGCCCTCTAGTGGGCAATAGGGACCAGGTTGACTACCGCTGATGAAGGCAAATAAAATTCTTTCAAAAAAAAAAAGAAGAAAATTCCTGTTACTTTTTGATCACAATCGTATATATTTTAGGAGTTCCAAACAAAATTCCTTATTTTAGGAGTTCTTTTTAGGAATAAAATGATATTTATGTTGATGTGTAAAACTGCACAATAGTTTAATTCAATACCGCCTGTGGTACGGAACCCATAAAAAAACTTATACTTTCCTAATTTTTTACAGAAGGCTGGCAGTTTAATAATTTATGAAAAATTTACATTTTACGGAGTGATTTAAATAAAACAAATGGTCAAAAGTGAAAACTAAGTTTAAGTTTACAATTGAAACTACAACAATTACTGACTAAAAACATATCTACATTACATAACAATCATGCAGTTAAACTTTCGTGAAGAATAAAATAATTCGCAAATCAAACATCTCGAAGGAACCTCCCTTAAAAGATGTCGAGAATGGTGTTGTGCGATTCAGGAATTAAATAATCATGCACTATACCCAGCGCATATTTTAAGGAATTCACACTAGGCGACGCTAAACCATCCAACTATAAATAGTGTGATCAAACACCACAACTTAAAAATAATGGAACTCCCTTCTGGGAAGGTTTATATGATCACTTGAAGTGCTTTTTGCCAAGGTGGTCAATTTTCACCTTCTATGAAATTTCTCCCGGTTTGTCCTTTGTAATATTTGCGACACTCTGGCCATTTTATTTTGTAAACACCAGACCGTTACAAAGAATTTTCATAGATCGTTACACAGCCAACAAAACCAACATCACCAAGTCGAACTACGCACGTCACCTTGCTGAAAGCAAAACACGGACCAGGTGATTTTAAATCCAGTGTAGAAGCAATACACGTTTGCATAAAAGGCAGATTAATGAACGCGAATGAGGAATTCGAGATCCACAGAGCCTTCAAAAACGATCCAGATAACATCCTAAATGATCAACTTTCCTTCCAATCTCATCGTTTATATGATACGGCTTTACATCATTTAAAAGCGCCCAACAGAGGTCGTTATCAGCCGGACTGTTAGCTATTGCCGGCAGTATTCCGACAGACATGACTGAGTGCACTACGGTGTCAGACATGTTGATATTTATTTGTGTTAGTGTATGTGTTCTGTGTGTTTTTTTTAATGTTTGCCGAGCTCCTCTGAGTGAATAAATATTACCTGATGATGGGGTCAAGACCCCGAAACTAGTCAAGCATCAACTCAATTGAAGTCACAAGACGGACCTACAAGGTAATTAATATATTACATTACTATTTGGAGGCCTGTTATAAATTCAAAGTCCTTTATCAGTTGTCCTCTTAAAATAGGTAAATTAGGTTATGTATGTGCTTAAAAAAAAGTTTATAAATTGATTCATTTAAAAAAAAAATTTAAAACCCATAAATATTTTACATTAAATTACTTTACAATTACATAAAATCAAGAAATAAGCAACAAATACAAATTAAGAAATAGCAACCAAATATTCCTTAATTCACATCAAAAGTGCAAAGTTAAAAAATACAGACTTTACGAAAAAACACAATCACAATGCATTATCACTTATCGGCACTAGGCACCGGCACTAACAGTTGCCACTTAGCTTTCCACTAGCTTAAAATATGCTTTGCACCCTACATGATTAAAAAAAACTCAAAACATAATTTCTTGGTATTGCCTATAACAATACAGAAATAACAATAATAGTGCAGAAAGAAATTAGCTTTTATGTAGCCGATAACTTGGTTATCTTTCGAGTTAAGGGAAAAATAAAATTATCTTTTTCGTTTCTTATTTTTTTTGGTAAAGTTAGCAGCTTAAGAGATATTTGACATTAACAATTTTAAGGTATACAAAAGGACGTTCTGGTTTTTTGTTCAAGGGTAAATAAAAGGTTACGTAACAAATATGTATACAAAATTTGAGCTTAATATCTTTTCTATTTCCAAAGATATTAGGTGGTTAGTTGTAATATATGTGAGTTTCAGGGATTTTAAAACACTTAAATAAGGGTATAACGTAAAGGGGGTCATAATGTAAATTTTGGACATTTAGCCTATTTTAAAAAACTTAGTTATTTTCATAAAAAATAATAAACATAGAAATTCAAAGGAAAATGCAGATGTTTCTAATTAATAACTCAAAATAATAAATCTTACGATTTAAATTCAATCTTGTTTAAATTATTCAATTGTAACTCACGATGTTTCAAAAAACAAAAAACATTAAACAGTGTTGGGAAGTTAGAAGAAGTGATTCACTAAATTTCTAGCCAATGATTAATGAATATTAAAGACTATTTCAGACATCTAAAGAACTAAACTTGATATGTTATGTTGGTAGCATGTGTGATTCATCTATGTGCAGAGACAGAAATTTGGCCTGAGGTGTTGGTACTTATCGTTACTAGCTGTAGGGAGACACATGTACGGTCCCCTGGGTTTTGATCACGCGATGTTACGTCATACAGGAAGGGACGTTAACAAAGAACAGGCTTCTTTCTCAATAGTGGACCAGACGTAGTACAGAACAGACCTGTTTGCAAGTAATCTTGCGAAATGTTTTCACAAAGTGGTTTTTAGCGGTAGTTAAGGTATAACTACCGTTAAAGTATTTTTTAATGAAAGTAGAGACAGTGCCGAGCACCTTTCGATAAAAGCAATGTAAAATTTGTGCGTATTTTACTACAAAAGTATCAACTTTGAAAGTTTGCGTAATGGCGTGGCGTGGGTTCAGCATCTTTACATAAAGATCTAATAACAAGTGCTCCAGTGAATCAAAATCGACGAGGCTAAAGTGTGACGAACTAAAAAATAATGGGGTTTTCTATTTAAATTAAATTCAAAAGTGTTATAAGTTTTTTCTCTTTTATAAATTCCTTTTTTAAAGTGCACTATAAAACAAAGAATCGTAAGTAGTAAATTAATTTAACCAAGTCTGCATTTGAATATTTTATTAATATAAGTTGTTATAGGTTTAGGATGAAATGATTAATGATAAATATGTATGCTTGAGTGTCTGTGGTAATTATGACGCTGATTTGCCAATATGATTTAATTATTTATTTGTGTGTTTTTGCAATTTAAAATGACGCATTAAAGTATTAATGCCAACTACTATGCTTTCTTAATTTGAGTTTTCTCCTTTCCAGAAGTACTTTATGGTAAATCGAACCTTGTAATAAATATAAAATTAGCTTCAGTGTATTTCATATGTGATACAAAATGGCGACGGTTGAGGGTGTGAACAGTACGTTTTGGCGGTATGAACTCTGTGTGTAGAAACATAGATGTCGTACTTATAAGATGATCTGTCCTGAGCTATCAACTGTACGCACAGATGTGATGAATGAATGCGTAACAGAGATTTAATAGTCAACTGTAATAGACACAGATCTGACTACAACATAACCTAACTTCAATTTTGGGGTTATGTTTGATTGTTTTTATTATGAATAAGGGAATAGTGTGTTGTAATATTTTGAACTAATGATTAAATAAGTAAGGTATATGGATTGTAGGTAGGATATAATAAATAATTGTTACGCAGTAAAGGTTATTTTTTTTATTATTAAAATTAACTTAGAAATATTTTTGTCAAAATTAATTATTTTTTTTTTTTTTACTTTTTATTAATAAATTTGTTTGTAAATGGCTTGTGTAAGCACAGCACGTTACATAGTAACAAAAACAAAAAACAAAATGGTTGATAATTTGAAAACCAAGCATTTTTGGAAATATTTATTTTATTTTCACCTTTAAAATGGCCTGGTGAAGTTTGGAACAGTATTTACCTACACCATGTTTACCTTTTTAAGAATAATGCAAATGACTGATGACTGAATTAATTGCACCAAACAAACCTATAGTTCTAATGGAAATAAATAAGTTAAAAATAAAGTTTTATTCAATTAACATAAAAAAACAAGCGTTTTTCAGGAAAGGATGATTCTTTCAAATTCAAGAATATTCAAGATCTGGAAGAATAAAATAAAAATTCAATAATTTTCCAAGCGTATTTGAGGTACACGAACCCTTGTAAACTCAATAGTTTGATTATGATTTTAAAATTCTGGAAAACATTTGTTAACAAAATATTTTTGAGTGAAGCAAGCACCCATTTCAGTTTTCCTTCCATAAAAATTCTACATTTTTCATAATCTTAAATTTGATGCACCACAAGCTGAAGTTTGTCATTACACAATGACATGTCATGTTGAAGTTTTAGAACTGGGTTAGGGGTTTCCCCCTTTGTTAGATCTTTTTCGTCCCTCTTATGAATAGCAAACATGGCATAGAAGCTTTATAGACTGTGTGAAATTTCAATAGTGTATGGGAAAAGTTTTAAAATTATACTAAAGCGCTCTCTATCATTAAGCTCAAGAAAGGGTATTTCCAGGCCAGTTGACCCAATATTAACAACTCTTATGATACTCATGCAAACTGTACCAAACAAATATATTTTGGATTCATGCTACAGAAAAAAAAGTGTAAGCAGCACTGCCGCATTACTATAGCCAAATTTTCTTATCCGAGAATAACTAGTATTAAATACTGGGTGTTTCCTATGAATTTTATTCCTTGTTCCTGGAACTGTATCTATATAATAAAAATGAATTGCTTGTTTCTTTGAAATCGCATCAATTGAGAACTGCTGGACCAATTTGGCATTTTTTTGTTTTAAAATGTTCGTTATAGTAAGAACTAGGTTTTTATATAAAGAAAAATTTGAAAAGTTTCCCGAAAAAGTTTCAAATTTGGAAAAAACTAAACAGCCTCTTTTGTATGGACTCAAGACCATAGCGCTCAAAAACAGCTGTTCGTATAAAATGCTTAGTAACACATGTTTGTTTACATTCATTACCATAGCAACTTTAGCAAATTTATAATCAGTTTATTATTCTTCAAAACCAATAGCTTTTTAGATTAGATTGACAAATTAAAAGCAAACACAAACAAAAATCAATAAAACATGCTTAGGCCTACTATATTATAATTCAACTTAAACATCGGTTGTTACATATTATTATAAATAAAACAACTGTTATGGATCAAAAACTGAACATAATTTTAGGTTAGGCCTACAATGAACCAAAACACTTTTATTTGCAACCAATTTCTCTAATTTATAATCGGGTTATTATTCTTCAAAAACCAAAACAGCTTTTTTAGGTTAGATTGACAAAAAACACAAACAAAAATCAACGAAAAATGCTTACTGTATTATAATTCAATTCAAACATCGGTTGTTACATATCTATTTACTTACATATATGCTGTTTAAAATATTGTTTATATAAATTGTTTATATAAATTGTTGACATAAACACCATTTGCAATTCAATAACTTAAGTCAAAAGAATGAAATTTGATAACTACCCTTAAAAATAAAGCAATAGCGAAGCATTGCCGGGTCCACTAGTTTAAAATAAATTTGCACAGGATTATAGTAATTTTAATTGCCTTTCGAATGGTACAACTCACACATTGCACTCGGGCTTATGAGTGGTAGAAATTGCGCATTGATCTTACATGGATAGTGAAAAAAATCATTTATCGGGAGTTTCCTATGAATTTTGTATCTTGTTCTGTGGTACCTAAAATACCTTTGCACGTGATTATAGTAAATTGAATTGCCTTTCGAATGATATAGCTTACAAATTGTACTCTGGCTTATAATATAATATATAATACTAGGGGAGACCCCTGCGTGCTCCGCACGCCAACCCCCAATGGAACCTTCTAAAAATATATGTTATGTTTTATTTATAATAAAGGTATAGGATTAATAATAACCTCAAAATTAAGATGGTAAATAATGTTAAATGTTCAAATCAAATTATTTCATATATTTTATAACAGCAGTTATAATAATGGTTAAATGAACCAGTAAGGCTCAGGTCTATACTTTAAAACCCTAACC
>JAGFPH010004253.1:10160-21496 GCA_018207615.1 Philaenus spumarius
AGAAGTTTGGAACAAATAGAATAGTAAAATTCATTAATATCATATTATAAGTTTTGGTTTCCACAACTAGTGGGGCATTTCAATTTTAAATAATATATATTAAACATTTCATATTATAATTTGGCTTTCCCAACGTGAGGCTTCTCACATAATACAAATTTCATTTTATAATTTGGAGCCCAACTAGTGGGGCCTTTTTTAAAAAGGAAAAGAAAAGTATTAAAATATATATACTTGTATTATAAATTTGACGGCCCAACGTCTGGCTATTTTTAAATAAAAACAGAACTTGTTTTATAGTATGAAGGATTTAACAACCCAAAAGTTAAAACTTAAAAGTGCAAAAAATGAGCACAAAATTAGGCAATCAAAAATACACTACAAAAATACAGTAAAACCTCATTAATCCGGACCCCATTACGACGGACTTTGCTTAATCCCGGACAGCCAGTTGACTGCAGGTTATAAAGATTACATTCAGCTAAATTTGGAATAAGCCATTCTAAACTAGTAGCGAGCGAGAGAGAGAGAGAGATCCTGGTCCCTCATGTTCTAAGTAAGTCTTGTTTCCTGTGTTTTATAAACATGTATAATGCCTTAAGCACAGAATGGACCTTTCATATTCACAGTGTAATACATTTTACTACATGTTTTATGAATTAACGTAGTGTTTGTACGTACAACTAAACTCAAAATACATGTTCGTTTTCTATAAATGGTGTTTCATTATGTACCTTTGTTCACATTAAGGATATTTCATTTAATCCGGACTTTCAATTATCCGGATTAATAAGGTTTTACTGTATCAAGATTCAATAAACTATACTGTAACAATTAAAATTCAACAATGCTGGAAAGCTTTTGGTTTCTTAGGTGATGAATGAATTAAAATAAAAGCAGTACTGGTTAAATTTTGTGTGTAGAGAGCTCGTATTAAAATTTTTGTAAGCATGGCACCACGCAGAGTGTCAATGCAAACCACATTGGCTGCTATAAAGTTCCTAAATGAACCAAAAGGGGCAACTTTGAAAACAATTACAGATTATATCAATAGGAATGGTCAAATAATTGACGGGGCGTTACTTCGTAGAACAGTGGACGATTGCGTCGCTAAAGGCCTTGTAAAAGTGTCTGGTGGTAAATACATAACAGACGGAAAATTTACTGAAGCCAGAAGGCGTAGACGGAGGACAAGCCGTTCCAGGCGTCGACGGAGGAGAAGCAGTTCTAGGCGACATTCTAGGCATCGCGGAACGATTTCCGAATTAAGTGGCAACATCGATTCTGCTCGTCGAAGAAACCGAGGCAGAAAACAGTCTAGACGTAGAAGGCGACGTTCTAGGCATCACGGAGAGAGTTCCGAATTAAGTGATTACATCAATTCTGCTCGTCGAAGAAGGCGAGGCAGAAGCCATTCTAGACGTAGAAGGCGACGCATCAGGAGGCGCCCTGTTACTGTGACCAATAGCCCTGGTACTGAGACCGATGATAGACATGAGGCTGTGACCAATAGCCCTGATTCTGTGGATAATAGCCCTAATACTGTGGCCAATAGCCCTGATACAGTGGCCAATAGCCCTGATATTGATTGACCAATTGGATTCAGCATACGATAATTAATTTGTTTCTTTGTAATAATGTTTCAATAAAGTGTATTAAATTCCCTTGTTTCTAATATATGAGTTATTTTTCTAATCTTTAAATTTGTTCATAAGTCTAGTAACATAAGCTTGGTATTTTTAATTTTAAAGCACAAATACTTTGGATGAACATGTTTTATTTCCTGTAAATTACCTAACCAATAATGTCTTATTTATGCCTAATCTTATTTGTACCCAATTTCCCTATTTGTTGACTTTATTTGAACGAAGTATATACTATTGATTTGATTGTATTGTAAGTAGCATGTTCTTACCATACAGTATCTCCTTTAATAGTTCCTTATTTAATATTTTTAAATGACATCAGATTGTTGGAATTGTGTTGAATATTACTTTTAATTCTGGTTCAAATAACTTTAAGGCAAGAATTTTATTGAAGGAATATTAATCCGAAAATACAAAAGTAGGTAATTGTTTACTACTACTTTGTCAGAAGCAAATCTTTTTGTATTGAGATATGTTTTGTATTTATGTATTCTAACAATGAATTAACATGAATAAAGACCCGAAAAAATAAATTCACTGTAAATAAAAATAGCCTGAAGTTCTAACTTACAGTGTGTAGCCCCAGTATATGTCAAGCAAAGGAAGTAGGCCTAATGGGAAACAACTCTTATCTCTAATGGACTTAAATGGACAAATAAACATGTTTGAAGAGTCGGATAGGTAAACAAATGACGAGTTTTAAAGTCAGTTACTCATTCGTATTTCTTTTTCTGTGCCTTTAATTATGTTAATTAATTGTTACAGTATATAAATATATAAAATAGTTCATGCATATGGATCTCCTGTAAAAAATGATGGCAGTACTACTAATTTTCCAAGTTGATCTGTTTGAACGTCTTGTTTTCCTATGGTGTCTTTTAAATGAATATAGTTACCTGCCCTAAGCCTTTTTCAATGTTATCTGATATAATTAAATCTTTCCGTCTCTATTTTAGCGTACATGTCAACTAAACACCAAAATAAACACTAAATAAAGCACCATAACAAAACAGATAGTTATTTTCTCCTTCCCTCTCCGTAACTATGCAGACATAAAGACTGGCCGCAGATACATTTTTTAAAAGGAAGTTTTGTTGTGTAGAATCACATTGTAAAATGTCTATTGGATATCCGTCTTCTCCATGACAAAACATAAGCGGATATTGTAGTGCATCATAAGATCGACGAAGTTCACTGATGTGTTGTAGTTTATTATCGTGGCTTTGAACGACAATATCCTGTTTTTGGAACTGCTGTCCAGCTATTACTAAAGTTTCCTCAATAGATGTGGGAGCACTATAACAACCTCTATGAGCATTGGTAGGTTTTCTGTCTACGTGAATCACTATTTTAAAATATTCACAATTCTCTAGTACGGTACCTTATTTATAGCAGTTTATAAATTTCTAATGTACTTATTTTTTCCCTACGAAGCATATCTTGCAGCTGTTTAACTAACAATAGTTTGACTTCTGGTAGTTGGAGCACCTAAGTCGAGCTACTTTTTCATCTTTACCAGCGAAATAAATTTGCAAAAGTTTAGCCTCTTCTTTGAAATGTGTCTTCCATGTAAATGGTATGCTTGGCTTTGCACTTTAAAAGTTGGCATAAAACCTAAAACTTAGAAATACAAAAATAATTCCTTCAATGTTGGAAATATTTTTTGAATCACTAAGTTAGATAATTGTATTTTTTCATTTTCTTTCATCTTTTATTTCACGAAAGTGAATTATTACATATATTTTGAATTAATTTGTTATTTCTTTTTCACTGGTGGCCTGTCAGTCGTTTTCGTCACGTTATGTGGACTGAATAAATTAAATCAAAATTAAAAAACTAAGAATTCATAGTGAAGAGCGTCTTCTTTTGATTATCTGCTAAATCAAAACACTGGTAAATCACAGACTTAGCTGGACGTTGCAGATCAGGATAGTTTTGATCAGCTTACGCCTTTAAATATTTTTTTAAAAATGAATGAGTGCCAAATTTCAGCTCTCTAGCTTTAAGGAAGGGATATTAATTAATAATTATTGGTTTTAGGGGGTTGCTATCACAATTTCACCCATGACACCCAAAATTTTGTTGACTAACTAAACTACCTAACATTTCATTTCAGTTTGTAACACTGCCGAAGGTGTGAGTGCACGTTAAAAACTGCGAGGTCACTGGGTTAAGAGTATACTTTTATTTTTGAAAAATAATACGATTTCAATTTAGTTAACCCTCAAAGTGGCAGACTGGAGTCTCTCGGGCGCAAATGCAACCCGCTCGAACATTAGCGAGAATTTGCATAATTAATCATTTAGTCCACTTAAAATTATCCAATCGTAATAAAACTGGCACCATTGGAAAGGAAATGAATTAAACTTTAATTTTTGTATTTACAAATTTTTCGTAAAACGTATATTTACATACGTAATCATCGTTTTAAAATATGCATATCGGGCTACAGCTATTTCCGTGCACGAATCTGCATACAATTGTACTGTTATTTCCCACTTCTTTAACGTTCAAGCCCACCTACAGAAGTATTTATATCGAGATTATAAAGCTACCATTGGATTCGTCAAGATTTTATCTTTCTAATGGTGCCTTCTAATCAGATGTCACTATTTTACAGGATTTATTCAAACTATTTCCTTAAACCCTTACGATTGGACAGTTTTTCAACCAATGAAATAGCCCATTGGTCAACCGATATAACGCCTACTATATAACATGTTTTGACAGATTGCTTTACACCATTTTGTAGAGAAAAGATTGACCTTTCTAACGGTGGAAATTGAACTAGAAATAACCAGTTTTTTGTTTGTCTAGACGGCAATGAAAAGTACATAATTAGGGCATTCTAGTCTGGCGCATGGGTTCCCACGGTATTCAAATGACCCTTCCTGCCCGTAGTATATCGACTAGCGACGTTTCATTAGATTGATGTCATTTTGTTATTCAAATAAAGATAACTCAAACACTTTTGTGAACTAAGGAAAGACAAGTTTATCCTCTACACTTTGTTATAATAATATTTCTTTTTTAGGCAAAGCATATATTAGTAAATTAAGTCCATCTAGGCCTAGTTTTGTTAGCGTCGTGTATTTGGAACATAAAAACTATGTTTTTCAAAATAAGAAATTTGAAATTGATAAATGTGTTTACATTTCTATTTAGAACTAAATTACAAAACTTTTTTATGCTTATGAAAAAAATACAAAAAAAATGTTTACTACTTGTTATGTAGGCCTAAAGTTGAACTTTTTCCTTTTGTTACTGAACATTTTTTGTTTCTTGAGCTAATAACTTTTACAATTTCAAAAGAAACTGATTTTTAGTGGCATATTTGAATTTTTTGAAGTTTCTTCTACAAAAAAGCTATTGAACACTTTTTTAGATTAGGGTTCATTTACTATTATTGGTGAATTTTTAAAAATATGCTTGCAAAACGCTCTAAACGGGCTTTTCAATTTTTGCTTTAACCATAACAGTTCTAGGGTTAAATTTGAAACAGCTTCAGAAGTTAAGTGAACTGTGTACAATGTTTCTGATCTGAACAATGTTTTTGTTTTAGGTTTTAAGAGAGCTGATATCAGCACTGAATCATCTGAAGAAAGATGATTCTTGTCGCACCGTACTTCTCACTTCCACTGGTAGTGTGTTCTGCCAAGGTGTAGATTTCTATTCTCTCATCCAACACACTCCTGACAGGAGAAAGTCTGCCGCCTTGGAACTTGCCGCTGCTGTTCAGTAAGTGCTTTTTTACATTTAATAATATTGAAGAAGCCCGCTTATCCGAACCGCATAGTGTAATAAAAGTTGTGAGTAACTGAAGCTAACGCAGGTCAAATGTTTATTTAACCATAATTCTATAGAATGTAATGAACATTGTATTGCCTAATGAAAGGGGGGAACTGCTGAATGTAAAGTTAGGGGCATATGACACTATCAAAGATATTTGACAAAGTTGTGTCAAAGAAAACATATTACACCTGTCAAATTTCTTTGATCAGCTGGGTTATTAAGTAGATATATTTTGGGGTTCTGTTTTTGGTTTATCGTGCAGTTCAGTAAAGGATCGAGTAATGCTGACTTATCCAACATGGTGGTTATCTAACCATGGCGCTACTTAAGAAAAGATTAGCACACAAAATATTATGGGTCCGACCATGGACACAACGGAGAGAAATACCAGCTGTAAATACAAGTATTATTAAAGAATTACAGTATGAAGATTGTGACTCTTACGACCGTTTTTTAAGAATGAAGGTAGACGATTTCATCTTTCTATATGCAAAATTTGCTCCTTTTATTCAAAGAAGAGATATAGTTCTTAGAAAATCAATAAGCATAGAAGAACGACTGACTGCCACCTTCATTTTTTTACCACAGCAGAAAGTTACTCTGGTCTGCAGTTTATACACGAATACCTCAATGATCACTATCATTTATAATTTATTTCTTGAACCGCTGTTTTTGTAGACATTAGTGTGAAAGCCCCACTAGTGAACACTCTTCTTTTTCAAATTATAAATTTAATATTTTCACAGCTTCGAAACGCCGTGTTAATTCCGCCATTGTTATTAATATAAAAGGAAAAGAACACAATGAATGCATGAAAAGAGTTAACATTTTGAGGTTAGGAGGTTACCTACAATTGCATACTGTATTCATCTTTTAGTACTTTATTCTTTTTTTTTACCTTAGTAAAAAAAATGTATTTTTTTAAAAATCTTTGTCAGAGAATCGTCAGATTTCTTTTATCAAAGAAATTCCTACATGGAGTTGAAAGCGGTCTGATTTTCAAGTGGCAATTATATTTCTGCTTTTGTGCCTCATGATGTCAGAAGTTTGAACAAAATGTTATTATTTAATATAGATGTTTCAACTTCTTGAGGTTTTCCTGATGTTATTTACCTGGCAACTCCTATCCAATAGGTGTTCTGATACATACAACAAATTTGAACCAAGACTTTCAATTTTACATTCTAATCTTGAAAACCGTTAACTTTACAAAAAATGTACAAGAGACATAATATCTCTTCTTCTTAATATTAGTTCTTTTTTTAACAACAGGCAAACTGGCTTTTGCCAAAAGGATAACCGAGTCATCGACAAAAAACTGAAAACATAATTTCTAAGTGATTGTCTACAATTTCCAAAATTAGCCTAAAACCATAGATCATGAATAATGAAATAGATCATGCATGCATACGGCAGGTGTGTGGCGAAAATGAGGTTGTCGGGAAAATATTGCATGATCGAGCCGCGAGGTAGCGCTAGGAACAAACCATTCATAGCATAAGTACTTCGCACCGGGTTCCGTCGTTTCCCGTATAGATCACTCCACTATCATCGATTTTCCAGTGGATTGAAATATTGCATTGGATCGGAGTTCTATTAGGTTATCCATATACAATGCTAAAACTAACATTTTTTAATTTCTAATAGTTTTAATAAATAAGATAAAATACATGGAATATATTCTATAGATTTTAAAATGATAATTTACTCAATTTGTAAAAATGATCCTGCCTGTTGAGTGGTTTTCTACGTGAGTAGTTTCTGAGTTAAGTAAATTGTTGTTTCAGGGATTTTGTAAAAACACTTGCAATCTTTGCCAAACCTATAATAGCAGGAGTCCACGGAGCCGCAGTAGGCCTAGGTGTTACCATGTTACCTCTGTTTGATATGGTGTTTGCCAGTGATAAAGCTACATTCCATACGCCCTATGCCAAGTTGGGACAGGTACCCGAAGGTGCTGCGACCATCACTTTACCGACAATGCTTGGCAACACAGCGGTGAGTAGAGAAAGAAGGCCGTAAACTAAAAACTGATTAAATCAGTGTCTTGTATTGCAGAAGCTCAATAAAATTTGTAATAATTTAATAGTATATAGTTAGCAATATAGGTTAACACGTTCACTGCCAAGCAAATTCCTTCCGTATTTCCTATCCCAGGAGCTGACCTTTTATTTTTTATATTTATAACCTAAATGAGAAGAAATTACTTATTTTAAATATTTGAACCTTTCCATATAATAATCAATAATACCTTAAAGCGGATGCACATGTGAGTCCATAGCCCGTAGGCTTGAAATTTTCCCTTTTCCCCATAGATGCTGCTACGGACGCACATGTGAGTCCAACGTTTATTGTTGCATTATCTTTTGTTTTCTTCACAGGTATTTACAAAATTCAACAGAATCAACATAAAGGTCGTTCAATTCACTCACCGTAAGTTTATTAGGGTCAACACATTGCACTTTGGTACATTTTCTCTTGCGAGATGGAACAGGTTCACCGTTATCACACGCATTGACATTATTACAACAATAAACACTTCACTTCAAAACAAAGAGCATTTTATGTTATCGAAAATATTACTAACAACACCACAATATCGCATAACCTCAATCACTTGCAAGATCAGTTTCTAATGACGAGCCCCAAAGTTGGCTGCGCCATTTTGTAAGCTGCTCTGCTTACAAAAAAAAAATATAATAATTAAACTTGATTTGGTGTAGTTACTGCAAGACTCTACTTTAATTTTATTTTTTATCTCGGGTTGTGAATTCTATGACATTATTGAAAGATTGTGAAGAGGATTAGATTCGGCCAAACAAAGTAGACAATCTAGAAATGACCTTTGACATTTACTAATATCATATATATAGCAAAGAACAATTTAAATACAGACAAATATAATACAAGTTATAGTTTATAAAATTTCAAAGAGAGCTGGTGTGACTTATAAATGAAAAAGATTTTAAGTGCACTGTACATACTTACGAAAAGGCAGACACACAAACTTATTAATTTAAAAAAAAAAGAAAAAACCCACTCGCACGCGCAACACTGTTGTAGTCTATCTTATTGTCCGATTTATAACGTCACTTTACTTCGAAAAACTTGAAAAGTTCACCAATCGCAATACACACCATTGTCGATGATATTAATTGTTAACTTTCGTAAAAATTTTAATCAGTTCTTCTATACTTCACTGTCTTGTAAAATTCACATTTTAAGACAAATTTACTCATTGGGTAAAACACACGTCTTACTAAGTTGACGTCTCGATGAGAAGTCATGCTAGCGTCATTCTCCCACCGCTACCTTAATTTGGCGTCTCTTTTCTCTCCACCAATCAGGAACGTCTCCCGACACAGATGTTCGACGTTGCATCAGATTCGTTTGGTTGCTAGCTATGCGTTCTTTCTGGATCTTGCGTGTGGAATATCACGTAGACCATTTTTCCTGGAATTAGCTTGCAGGTGTTGGTTCTTATCTCATCTAGACGTTAAGACGCTTCTTTGTCTAACTGCGTCTTAAAACTCGTATAGTTTCCGCGTCTTGAAGCAGTCAGTGCATGAACTGTCCATTTTCTCAAACTCCACATTTAAATTGAATATAATAATTGATTTTAATAATTGTCTGCCTTTTACATTTATTCAAATTAATATTGGAATTGACTTTAAAATTTGTCTTATTTCCTTTATGTTAAAAATGCTTCTAATTATTAAGCTCTCTTTCTAAAAACATTTGCAATGTAAATTAAATTAAATAAAAAAATAAAAATGCTCTCTCGAATTAAAATTGACTTTATGGTCCTATTCTATATTATTATTGTACTTTGGGAAGCTGGAGATGTTACACACTAACAACTAGACTACAGTTTACCACTAAATATGATGTTAGCGCTGAACGCACTAGTGCGTCGGCCGTTCCTCATAGTGTTCAGTGTCAAGCTCATATATGCGTCCTTAGCAGCGAACGTGTTAATAAGGGCTGGCTTGTGAGTGATGATAACTCTTCTTTTTAGGTTATGTACATATGTTCTGCCTAATTCTAAAGTAGTCTTTTCAATCTCAAGAACTTCACACCCATTAAAAAATTTTGGCTTACTATACCGAGTGTTTCAAAATGAATGTTGGGATTTTAAGACTTCGTAGTATTTATTACATTTAACTTACAATTAAATAATACATCAAATGAACGAGCAACTGTTTTTCCTAAAGTGTTCAATGTGAGCACCATTCGTCACACGGCGCACATCACAAATTTATTTGTTAATTACAGTAGTTTATTTATCTTTATATTTTTCTAAGTATTTCTTGTGTTTTAGTTACTATTTCATGAACTATGTTTATCACTTTATTCAAATTGTACTATTTTAGTTAAGTTTATTTACAAATAACGTATATTCTATACTATAAATAGCAAATATTGGACCTAAGATTAGCACACCAATAATGTTATAAATTGATCTATGTTTAGACAAGTGAACTGCTGTTTGCGTGTCGCAAGCTGACTGCCAGCGAAGCACTACATTTTGGTCTAGTCACTAGAATACTGTGGCCGGATAGTTTCCAAGAGGAATTGATCCCGCTCATCCGTGGGATCGCCGCCCAGTCCTCTCAGGTAACGTTAATTGTCTGTAGATATGTATTCGTGTAAAGAACCTTTTTTTGTCGAGGCGAATGTACTTTATACTAACACAACTAGCAGAGAGTAAATACGTTAAGGGCGTGCAGTAGTGGCGGCCATCTTGAAATCTTGGATTTATATCCTGTAACAGCAGTTTTAAATTTAAAACCATTTAGTTTGTTTTGTATCATAAAATTGTTTGCAAGGTCTCAGTTTAACCACAATCACGATACGCATCTGTTTGACTTTTTTTAAATCCTGTTTCATTTGTTATGTAATTAACATATTTTAATTACCAAGTTTGGATTTTTGTCCTTACACATTAAAAATGAATAAATCGCAATACGGATCCGCAATTTTATAAAGACTGTTTAGTTTTGTCTCACCACGCAATTACAAAAGATAGATTTATAAAATGGTTTTAAATGAGGCAATGTCAAAGCCTCAAGAAACTCCACTGTTTGGATACTGCTAATGGTGAAGACCTTGAGCCGCCGGTTGCATTTCCTTTTACTGGAGTAGCTCAAGGGGGAAGAGAGAATCGTTTTTGTTTCATTTTTGCGTGTACTTTTATCAGATGTGACCACGAGTCGCCTAACGATGAATGTCTGAAAGTATACATAGAACGAACCACTCGCTCTTTTAAATTATTTGATCACGCAGCTGAACCACTGACACAAGTTGAGCGAAATTCCAAAATTGAGTTTATTTGTTTTATGGTTTCAACCAACTATTTGGGAACTCACAAGGTCTCTGAATAGGTTCCTGCATGTACAAAATATATTAGTAGAACTTGTTCCCACCTTGGCCTTCAGCTCCGGTGGAGAACTCTCCTCATTGTCCCAACGCATGATGGCGACTGACGGGGTAGGGAACTTAAGAGCCACGCCCCTCGAACGAGACCATTCCCGCCCCGCTACGCCCTCTCCAGCCTAAATGGCGCGTATTTCAAAAAGGAAGTTATATTGCCGCACCCTGTAATTGTATTTTATGTGTATCCTTATTTGCTTTTTGTTTAGTGTTTAATTTATTAAATGACATTGGAAAGTGGGTGAGCAAAACGCGTCATGTGTTAGTAAACAAATAAGAATTTTATAAGGATCCTTGTTCAACAGCCTCAATCAACATAAAATAATGAATATTTAATTAATTTTTACAGTTAACCATAATGGTGGTATTGTTGGCTAATGTCCTCTGTTAATTTAATTTATGAGTTTCAATTATTTTCTTTTTATACAGGTTTGTTTCCTATTGTACAAAATTCTTATTTTTAGA
>JAGFPH010004253.1:21596-33319 GCA_018207615.1 Philaenus spumarius
GTAACATTTTGTATATATCTAAATAATTTCAAAGTTAAAGAGTCCTGGTTAACAAATAAAAATACAATGAAATGTAAGATTCAGTATGAACCTACCAACCTAACTTATATAGCCTAGCCTAGGGCAGTCAAAATTAATATCTTTATAAAGTAACTTCGGGATTTTGAATGAGTAAATTAAACCACAGTAAATACACAAAAGATAACAATCTTAAGCTAAATTAAATTAAACTTACCGTATAGCATAAATAAATGAAATTTTAATCATTAAAATTAGCCTAAATAAAACAAAGGCAAGTAAGAACAAAATCATTGTATTTAACCGATATAGATTAAGTTAGCTTTAGTGTAAATGAAATTATAAATTAAGTAGAAGCATTGTGTATAATTTGAATTATAAATGATTACTTGTAAAATTCTAAAAGAAAGTTTGTGTGTTTCGATAACCTTAAAATAATACAATTGCGTAAGTAAAACAAACTCGATTCACGGCAAAGGTGATGCCATTGTCTAAACTGTGACCAATGAAAAGGAGCAGGATTAGGAGCAGAAAAGGAACATCTGTGATAAATACAATATGACACTGTTATGTGAAAATATAAAATGGATATTTTGGACTTTATTAACAATTCAAAGTGAAATAAACATTTAGGCCTAATACAATTAAAAAAGTGATACCAAGGACATAAAATATAACGGTAGTTGTAAAGTTCGTTATATTTAATAAAACGTGACTACATACACGCTAAGCAAATGAACACTGCTAACAGAAGTTATGGAGTTAAACTATAAATGGCCGTATCGATTCTTGAAGCGGTAATTGTTTAAATTTATAGGCTTGCTTTTTACAGTCCTTTCTGAATACCCATATAACACAGTTGCATTTTGATGAGCAGTGAATTAAACCAAATTTATAAGAAGAACTGAATTTACTTAAAGACTTTAAACACTGAATAGAAGAAAACTAAAATTAAATATCAAAGCTATAATAAGTAAACCTGTTTGTATCAGCACATAATAGAATCTGCAGCCTAGGTAATATTCTACCAAATTTTACCAACCCATATAACAAAGTACCAGAAATTTGATCTTCTAAATTAATAGACTTGAGAACATTTAATTTAACTTCGATTTGGCCATATATATATAATAGTGAACATTTTTAATAATAATAAATTTAGTTTGTAATATTTCTTTGTAGTAGTTTTAAGTGTAATATTAAGTGATTGCATATTTAACTAGCCAGGTACTCTTTAATCCGAGAGAGAGAGAGAGAATATCAATTAAAATTTGTACAGTCATTAGTATATTAAGCCCATACATCAAAGAAAATAATATTGTATCAGTGCTCTAGTAAATTTAAAAATAATTGTGTAAAGAGAAAGTAATCTCAATTTAATAAAGTACAAATTTGTTAACCATAAAGAGTGAGTCATTGTAGAAGTTTGGAACAAATAGAATAGTAAAATTCATTAATATCATATTACTAGCTGGCCCGACCCGGCTTTGCACGGATAAACAAATCAACCTGATACTAATAATTAGCCCAAGTGTTTTAGTTCATTGTAAAAAAAAAAAATGTTCATTGTAGGCCTAACCTAAAATTATATTCAGTTTTTGATCCAAATCAGTTGTTGATCAAAATCAGCTGTTTTAAGCTTTTCATACGAACAGCTGTTTTTTGTGCCCATGATAAAATCAAAAGAAATCTTTCTTCTTCTTCCTTAAGATTGACCTTCCATAAGATTAACATTGAAACTTTGAGGGTCACTGGGGCGTAGCCCTTATCACTAAGGGGTATGAAAAATAGATGTTAGCCGATTCTCAGACCTACTCAATATACTCACAAAATTTCATGAGAATCGGTCAAGCCGTTTCGGAGGAGTACGGGAACGAACATTGTGACACGAGAATTTTATATATAAGATAAGTTTTGGTTTCCACAACTAGTGGGGCATTTCAATTTTAAATAATATATATTAAACATTTCATATTATAATTTGGCTTTCCCAACGTGAGGCTTCTCACATAATACAAATTTCATTTTATAATTTGGAGCCCAACTAGTGGGGCCTTTTTTAAAAAGGAAAAGAAAAGTATTAAAATATATATACTTGTATTATAAATTTGACGGCCCAACGTCTGGCTATTTTTAAATAAAAACAGAACTTGTTTTATAATTTGGCGACCAACGTGCTGGCTAATTGTTAAATAGGCAATCAAAATTTGTAAAGGAACAATCAGTAATATTTAATAGTAGTTAGAAATTTTGAATAGTTAATATTTAATAATTTAAATTCACAAAAATGGCAGAATCAAATACATACAATTTAAGAGAACAGCCTAAAGAGTCAAAAAAGAAACTAGAGGGTGATTCAAAAGTTAAAACTTCTAGGCCTAAACCAAATGTAGATGCAACTACAGGGGAGATGGTAGAAATTGTAGAAATTCAAGAAGTTAGGCTCCAAAAAGATGTAGTTGATACAAATATTGCTGATGATAGTGAAATGACACAGCAAGGGAGTAGTAATGATGATAGGGTAGTCCAAATGCTAAGTGAAATGATGAAGGCAATAAACATAAAGTTTGATACTAAATTTAATGAAAATTCTAAACAATTTAATGAATTTAAAACTGAAAATTCTAAACAATTGAATGAATTTAAAACTGATCTAAATTCTAGGATTTCTGAAAATTCTAAGCAATTGAATGAATTTAAAATTGATTTAAATTCTAGGATTTCTGAAAATTCTGAGAAATTGAATTCCAAATTAGATGAACTAAGTACAGACTTAAACTCTAAACTTTCAGAAAATTCTGATAAATTAAATTCCAAATTAAATGACTTGAATGATGAAGTAAATGCAAAATTAACTGAAAATAATAGCCAAATGATCAAAATGAAGGATGAGTTGCTAACAAAATTCGATGAGAAGATAGAGACTAAATTAATTGAATTTGATAGTCAAATTTCAATGAAATACAACAAATTAGAACAGAATGTTAGGGAAAATTGTAAAAGTTTGGAGGATAAATTAGAAGAAAACAGGGAAACTGCTAAATTAGAATTTTCAAATCTTAAATCTGACATGAATGAACAGAAACAACACTTAGAAAACTTAGACAGAAAGTTAGAGCATGGAAATAAAGAATGGGGTAAAGATTTAAACCTATTTAAGGAAAGATTAGATGCAACCGAAGAAGAAGTTAGAAAGAATAAGAGCGTAGGAGCTAGCAATCAAATAGTATATGTCAGTTGTGAGAATACAAGCAATACTAGTATACCTAAGTTTGATGGGAAGTCAGCCAATCCTATTGAATACCTCAAACAAATAGAAAGGTATATCCAGAAAAATATAGAGAAAAGAATAAGGGAAAATAGGGAGATACAAACTGTGAGGGAGATAATAGACTTGTCTATGGAAGGAAATGCAGCTAGATGGTGGCAGATAGTTAGGGATGAAATAGAAGATTTTGAAACACTGAAGGAAAGATTAATAGAAAAATATTGGAATGACGAGGTGCAGAATGGAATTCGAAATAGACTGGAAGTTGAAAAATATAGGAAGGAAGGAAAATTAAGTAGAGCAGAATATTTTATCGAGAAAGTCATTATTATGAGAAATTTAACACCAACACCATCTGAGGACGAAGTAGTACGAAGGATAGCAAGACATTTCGATGACAAGATTAGGGATGCTCGACGTGTGCAAAACATTAATTCGATTAGAGACATGGAACGTTTCTTAAATGAAGAGGACATAGAAGAAAAGAACGAGATTATTAGAAAGAATGAAGAAGTTAGACGAAATTTTAGACCAGTTGATAACGAAAACAAATTCAGACCACAATATAGAGACAGAAATATGCTACCAAACAGAAACAATAACAACAATTTTAACAGTTTTGGGCAATTTAGTAATAGGAATAATACATTTAGACCACAGTACAGGGAGAACAATTTTCAAAATCGACCACAATACCAGGGAAATCAAAATTACAACAAAGAGTAATATAGACCTAGAGTTCAAAACATGCCAAACAGATTTGTACCAAGCAGTCCACCTGGACATAACATGATACAATTCCAGAGAAGTACAGAACCTGGAGGACCAGGAAATAATAACGCTGTAAACATGATAAGGGCAGAAACAGAGCAGCAACAAGAAGTAGTATGTAAGACGACCCAGGCTTTAAACTAGGGATGTGTCGATACCAGATTTTTCGATTCTCGATACCGATACCGATACTTTGAAAAATCGATTCTCGATTCCCGATACCAATACCTAAAAAAAAAAAAAAAATCAGCAGCGAAAAAAAATAAATAAAATGACGAATGTCCGCAAAGAATACGACGTCCGAATATTATTAGCGCTAATTTAAAAAAACGCCGGCGTTAAAAATAATTTAAGTACTACAGTAAATGCCCGCAAAAAATCCACGCCCGAATATAATTAGTACTAATTTTATGAACTACCATTGGTGAAATGTTATTAAAAAATAAAATGACGAATGTCCGCAAAAGAATACGTCGTCCGAATATTATTAGCGCTAATTTTATAAAACGCGGCATTCAAACGCAATTTAATATACAACAGCGTATGTCCACGAAAAAGCATACTCCCGAAAACAATGGAATGTCCGCATAAGAAAATACAATTAACCTAGTCCAATGAAAAACACGTGAGAGTTTCAGTAACGAAAAAGCAGAATGCGTTACATTTAAAATAAAACAAGTTTTTAATTATTCGGAATAATATTTTTTTACGACTGACTAGGATTGAGTTACTCGGAATATCATATGTTTTGTTTCTGAACGTTCAATTAGGATAAGTTCAGAAATAATCGGAACTTCAATCATCGAAAATTTGATTCGATGGCGTCAGTTTAATCCCGCCGAAGTCTGAACAACTTGTTAGAACAAACTACAAAGTACTGTAATATCAAGTTAATAACGCTGTGTGTAAATACAGTATTCAGTTTTAGTGCAGTATTTTATTCATTTTTTTTTTATTATTAGTTAATAGTAGAGCGTCGATTTGTTCGGGTAATTAAATTGTGTAGGCCTACTCACTTACGAAGGGCTCATCAGCGGCCGCTGTTCCGTTGAGCGCACAAACTCCCTGAAATCTACAACTCGGCTGATTATGCGAGTAAAAAGCTTTAAATTCGGAATTACGTGCACGACGTGCAGTACTGTAATGTATTTATTTATTTACAGTACATTTCCTCTTTCGGATAATCGACACTATACTGAATTAACATATTAATTTGATTAAGTTTAGTTAGTTGAGGATATGTGGAAACTTAACCGGAGTAGGCTAGTCTATTCAGCAATGGCATCGAAGGGTGGCAATATTTTATAATAGACTTTGAAAGTGATGGACTTTTGTCTGTAATTTAACTTAGCTGAATACTTGTATTTAATTATCTGTACATAACATACTTAACCCTACGTTGGTCGACGGGTGAGCGTGGTGCTCACTTTTAATTTTATTTTGCTTTAAATCAACTATGGTTAGCATTTCCGGTCTGACACTTCTAATAGCTGTCAGTTGGAATGTGAAGAGGTGGGGGGTTGCCGGTCGAGCTTCCATCTTATTTCCAGTCGCGTCCTTGACACCGAACGGTTCACAACTACACGAGAGTGAGCGCCGCGCTCACCCGTCGACCACTTGCGTTACAATTTATTTTACTAAAGTCGGCTTTTGTTTAGGTTGTATTTTAGGATTTTAAGCTTATTTTGAAGTGCATATAGTTTGTCTATGTATTAATTATTATGGATAACAATCAACAAATTAATAGTGCAGTGGCTGCTGGATGAGACTGAGGGTGAGAACACGATTGCCACCGATTATTTGTCTTCTTCTCATTCAGACAATATTTGCCAAAGAATCCAGCAAAATATGAAATGAAAATGTTCGCTAAGATGATGTATACATCTAATTTAGAATTATACTGTGGTACCCAGCCGGAAGGACCATTTTCACTTGACAATAGACCTCATGCAGTTGTGAAGAGATTAACTGCATCAATTCATGGTTCTGAGCGTAACGTAACTATGGATAATTGGTTTGCATCCGTACCTGTCGTAAATGAATTAGTTACTCAAAGCAAATTGACAGTGGTAGCTACATTAAAAAAAAAAAAAAAACAAACAGGAGTTGCCCCAAGAAATAGTAAGTACAAGGCATAGACCAGTCAACAGTAGTCTCTTTGCGTTCGGTGAACAATCCATGTTAGTATCTTATGTTCCAAAAAAATACCGTAATGTGATATTAATCTCGAGTATACATGACTCTGATGAAATTGATGAGAGCACTAGAGACCTGATGAAACCTAGAATTGTGACTTTTTACAACACCACAAAGGGAGGAGTCGATTTGGTTGATAGTATGAAAGGAGAGTATACTGTTGCAAGAGTATCATTTCGGTGGCCTCTTCGGATCTTTTTCTATCGGACATCAATCTACAATCAATGCTCAAATTGTGCTAAATGGCAACAATGGTGAACAGTTGACAAGAAGAAGGATTCTCAAAACCTTGGCACATGAACTCTTCACAACACATATGGCCCTGAGAGCTTCAAGCCATGGCGTGTAAAATGATCTCCGGTTGAGAATACTGAAACAACTTGGAATGGATGCTGACACATCGAAACCACAACCAGTTGGAAATAAAGAACGTGTAAAGTGCGGCTTCTGCCCTAAGAAGAAAAACAGACTGACAACAGTTAGATGTGCAACATGTGTAGTGCCGTTTTGTGGGGAACACACAGTCACACTTTGCGTGCATTGTAAAACAAAGAATGTTGATAATGGATCTGACTCGGACTAGAATAAAAACTATACTTTCCCTTCATCTAATGTAAATATCTTTAGTAATCTTATCTTACTAATGTTTAATACATAATCTTTAATTAACTTTATTTTTCACTTTTTCATGACTTACTTACAAACATTCGTTCAAAATCAAATTTTATTAAGTTTTTATAATTTTTCAAGTAATACTACCACTTGTAAAATATTTTTCTATTCAAAATAAAGATTATATACAACAAATTTTGTGTCAGTGATACGAATAAATTCCCTATCACGCATAATAGGTAAAAAAACGGCAGGTGAGCGCAGCGCTCACCCGTCGACCAACGGCGTCTGTCGGTCGACCTCGACCAACGTAGGGTTAATCATTTCAGTATTTAAATTAAATCTTATACTTTACTCTTAAATTCTTGTTAAATTCCTTGAATAATAAATAGAACCGATTTGACTCTAGAACCGGGAACCGAAAAAAAAAAATAGAAACGACTCATCTCTAAATAAAAAGTAAAACAAAGGAATTCCGTCGGGTCTCCCATAAAAATCATAAATCACGGGTAACGTAAGTCCCAACAAGTTTTACCCGATTTCAAACAAATAAAATTATTGCTTTATACTTTTGTTACCGATCTATAAAATGTGTTATTTTTCTTCGCAGTAGACACCCTAATTCTATAGACACGATAACAAACGAATCAATAAATGTTTGACCTTGAGCCTACTCTAGACTTCTTGTGTACAAATAACAGCCTACGCATGAATAAAAATAAAACAAGAAGCGTTTACTTAAGAAAGGAAACAATTGCCTAAAACATTTTACTGGGGAAAATGTCTACTTACATAAAATTAATAATGTTTTACATTTTCCCTACTGATATTTATTGTTAAATGCTGAATTGAGTTAAAATACAGAGAATGCGATTGCAAATACCGGAGATTACATTCACGGAGTCTATACGAGAACGGGCAGTTCTGACAACTGAGTATCTCTTGGTATCGGTATCGAGTTTCGGCTATCGATTCTCGATACCGATACCAAAGCTAAGTATCGGTGGTATCGAGAATCGGTATCGAGAATCGACCCATCCCTACTTTAAACTAAAAAGCACTGGAACATCGCACAAGAAAATAGATCTGAGGGAAAATGTAAATATAGAATTAAGAAGGGATATTCCAGTGCAACAATCAGAAGATAAAGAGTATAATAATAATAATATAGAAGAAAAGGTAATAAAAAATATAAAATATGATAGGCCTAAGCCAATAAATGATATTATAATAACCACAGTATTATGTGACGAGAAATTTCTAACTGAATGTGAGAGAGAGGGAGATATATCCGAAACAAACAAGAAATATAGGAATGATAATCCAGAAATTGAGATACAGTTGGGAGAAATAAAAGTAAAAGGTTTGATAGATACAGGTAGTAATGCTACATGCATACAGAAGGAATGGTTTACACAAAATAAGGAGAGGTTAGGTAGATATGAAGAGTTACCAGTAATAGGAATAAATGTTATAACAGCAACAGGCAAGAAAAGTCGGCGAATTGAAAGTATAATTATGCTAAAAGTTAAATTAGAAGATATATCATATGAAATGCAGTTGTTAGTAGTACCAGATTTGTTACGAGAAATAATTATAGGTATGGACAGTATAAATGAATTGAAGATGAAGTTGGACTTTGAAGGAAATAATGTAATGATTAATTATGATAATAGGGAAGTGGTAGTTAAGATGAATAAGGAGAGTAATAATGGTGTTAGGAATGAAATAGTAGGACAAGAAGAGTATGGTGTGTTAGAAATGTACAGGTATTATGATAAATTGATAAATAAAAATGAACAACTCGGCGACATAAAAGATTATGAGGTAACTACAGATGAAAGTAAACAAATTACAGAGGAGATGATTAGAACGGAGATGGATAAATTAGACCTATTAGACCAGATGCAAAAACGACAGTTAGGAGACATGTTAATAAAATACAGAACTATATTTTCAAGACAACCAGGTAGATGCAATTGCTATGAACACCCAATCAAAATTAAGAATAACAAATCATTTGTTCAAAAGAGTTATCCAATACCTTTGAAATATCACGAACCAGTCCATCAAGAAATACAAAATATGTTAAAACAAGATATAATAGAAGAGAGTAATAGCCCATTTATTAATCCAATAGTTGTCGTAATAAAGAAGAATGATGAGGTGAGATTATGTCTAGATGCAAGGGGAATCAATGATTTAATAATACCTGATTACCAATGTAACAGAGGAATAAATGAAATATTAAGTAAGGCAAAAGCGACGGAATGGCTAAGTACAATCGATTTGACAAATAGTTTTTGGCAGATACCATTAGAAAAGGAAGCAAGACAATACACAGCATTTCAATATAGAGGCAGGGTATATCATTTTAAAGTCACTCCATATGGATTATCGACATCTTTAGCAGCATTAGTAAGAGGCCTACACCATGTGATGAAGGATGAGACAGAAGACTTCACTATGATGTACGTCGACGACTTAGTTTGCATGTCAAACAGCTTTCAAGAACATTTAGAACATCTAGAAACAATATTTTCAAAATTTAAAACAGCCAATATAACCATAAAATTTGAAAAATCAAAATTTTGTAGAAAAGAAATTCCATTTTTAGGATTCAAATTAACAACAACAGGACTGACCGCAGATGATGAAAAGGTCAAGGCGATTAGAAATTTTCCTTCACCTAAAAACCATAAACAAGTCAAAGGATTTATAGGCCTAGCGAATTTTTATAACGAATTCATAGATAAATATTCAGATTTAGTAAAACCTTTGCTACACTTAACTTCAAAAAGAACAAAATTTAAATGGACAGAAATAGAGGAGACAGCTTTTAGAACATTGAAAGAAGCATTTTTACATACAGTAATGTTGAACCATCCTGACCCAGATAAAACATTCATATTGCAGACAGATAGCAGTAATTTTGCTATAGGTGGTCATTTATACCAGATCAAAGATAATGGAGAGAAAGCAGCTATCATGTTCATGAGTAGAACACTGAAAGGGGCTGAAATAAACTATTTCACTACAGAGAAAGAGATGTTAGCCATACTATTTTGTTTGCAAAAAGCAAGACCATTGATTTTAGGCCATAAAATAAAGATAATTACAGACCATCAAGCATTAACATTCATTAGAAAATGCAGACTACTAAATTCAAGACTATCACGGTGGATACTTTTGATTCAAGAGTATGATTTTGAGATAGAGCATTGTAGGGGAGTTGATAATATTGTGAGCGACACATTAAGCAGGAATCCTTGTGATGCAGGAAATAAAGATTTAGAAAAGGAAAATCCAAAAATTATAATAGCCTATTTGAAGAGAATTGTAGACCAAAATTTTATGCATAATTTAAAACATTTAGACATTCAACAGCAGGAGAACGAGGAGATCAAAGTAATCATGGATAACATTCAAAATTATGAAAATCTGTACAAATTAGAAGAAGGAATATTATTTAGGAAGGAAAAACAAAATTGGAAGATTGTAATACCACGTAATTTGGTAAACAAGTTAATAACAGCATGCCATGAATATTATATGCATTGTGGCATAGCAAAATGTACACAAATTTTAAGGGAAAGTTTCACTTTTAGAAAAATGAATAAACAAGTTAAATCCATAATTAAAGTATGTGAGTTATGCCAAAAATGTAAAACTACCAACCAAACGAATTTTGGAGAGATGAAAAGTGTGAGAACAGACAGACCAAATGATCAAATATCTGTTGATTTTTATGGACCCCTACCAACTGGTACAGGAGGAAATAAATACCTTTTTGTAATTATGGACACCTTTTCGAAGTCCGTACAAGCTTATCCACTAAGAAAAGCAACAACCATGGGTGCAATAAAGAGTTTAGAAGAATATCTAATTAAATATGGAAATGTAAATAGAGTACAGTCTGATCATGGGACGCAATTCACGAATCAGAGATGGCTGAGCAATTTAAATAGCAAAAACATAACACCTATATTTTCACCTATAAGAAGACCTAATAGCAACATGGTGGAACGTGTACACAAGGAAATTGGACGATGTCTTAGGACGTACTGCCATAAGAACCACAGGACTTGGAGTAAGTTCGTACCCCTAATAGTAGAATATTTAAATGAAATACCTCATGAAACCACAGGGTATACCCCGAATGAGCTACAATTAAATAGGAAGACACCCAGATTTTGGCATGACATTTTAAATTTAGAACATTTTGAAAATAGTGAAGAAAACTTGGAGATAAAAATTGAATTGGCAGCACAAAAAATTAGAAAGAAAGGAGTAATCAGAAATAAGAGACATAATGACAGACATAAATTAGTGGAGTTTGAGATAGGAGATAAGGTTTTGTTAAAAGAGAGCGGATATTCACACCAAATTAAAGGAGAGATGGCAAAGTTGTTTATGATATATACAGGGCCATACATAATTTCAAAGAAGATGGGTAAAACAACATACATACTGACCCATATCGACAGGCCTACAAAAATAAAAGGAATGTTTCATATTACAAGTTTGAAAAGATATTATGAGAAGGAGAGACTAGAGGAGTCGAAAGTTTTGAAATTTAAATAGAGGGCATAGAGTCAGTAAGGGGAGATTACCGTAGGAGATTTAAATAAAATAAATAAACAAATATTCCAGATTGTTCCTAATATGTAAGATAGTTATGAAATATTGTATATAGATTATAAGATGTTATTTAATTATTGAATTTAAATGTTACTATGTTTTTGTTTTGTTACTAAATATTTTGTGTTGTATATTATGTTATAAAGTTTACAAGTTCACCAGTAAAAATAACAAAATGTTACTGGTAGAAAATTTAATAATTTATTTAAGAAAACAA